>JAQJVL010000343.1:716034-1009078 GCA_035578905.1 Stictocephala bisonia | reverse complement strand
AAGGAAAAACAAAAACTTGTCACTGTACCAAAAATTTTGCTTAAAACAAGGCAAATCTGTTTATACCTCATTTGTTATAATCGGACAGTAAATAACTGTGGAAAAAAGTTATTTTGCTGATTGTGTGCAAATTTGACTAGTGTTTTTGTTCAAGCCAATAGATACAAGTATACGAAAATTGCAAAAACATTTTGAACACAATCAGAAAAATATAATTTTATCAGTTATTTACTTTCCGATTATAACAAATGAGGTATCAAAACATTTGCTTTGTTTTAAGCTAAATATTATGTACCGTGAAAATCTTTTGTTTTTAACTTTGGTTTTCATGAAATTTAGCATTAACATTTTTAAATTGCTGCCATTATGAAACGGGTGAAAATATTATTTTTTTTTTTAGTAATTATTAGGTGATGTAAATTGAAATATTCATGTCAAGTTTCAAAACTATATCTAATACCATTTGGAGAAAAGGTTTTTTTTTAACATGTACAGACAGACACCAAACTAAGCGAGTTAAGACACATTTCATAGAAACGTTTTTATTTATTTTTACCAATTTAATTATTTCCTGAAGTTTTGCCCCACATTTTCTGAACACCCTGTATATGTATGATTTAAAGATTACGTACAGGTAATAGGTGACAGTTGACAAGTAAACAGAAACTACTTATTTTATGAATAAATTCTTGAATATTATAGTACGTGCTGGTAAAAAATATAAATGTATAAAATAAGTGAACGTCACACAAAACAAATTGATTACAAGTACTTAATTAACAACGAATTATGGTGATCGATTTTGGTAAACCATTTTTACTTTCCTCAGACTAGACGAATTGTCAAAGGTGAATTCCTCTACGAATTACTCCAATACTCCTTTGTGAATCTCTCTGGTCTGAGGAAGGTAAATATAGTTTACCTAAAGCACTATAGTATTATATATCTAATTATTTAATTTACACTAGAAAATTACAAAAAAGTCGAAACATGTTGTGTAATCAGTTTTAATTAAAAATATAAGGTACTCAGTTTTTTTTAAATTTTATTACATCCTAATATATATATATATATATATATATATATATATATATATATATATATATATATTGTACTTATTTTATAATACAATTATGTTGCGTGACGTTAATTTGTTTCTTATTTTATAATGGTACAAAAATTTTGAACTAACATAAAAGTCAATAAGATAAAGTGGCCAGTAAATTTCTCTTTTTACAATTGTTTATATATTTTGTACTTTTATGAGAAATAAATTCACTATTCATGATATCATTGTTTTAATATTCTATTCATGTACTTAATTGATTAGTATATTAATTTATTGTATAATCATATCATATCTCAATATACTAAATTAAAAGCATGAATTTTTGAACAGATTAAAATAGTTTGAATATTTGTAATTACTCTATGTAATTATATCATAATAGGCAAGAAAAATATCATAATGTTAAAATTAAACTTTTTAGCTTTGATATAGATTTCAGAAAGAGATGTATAATGGTATGGTACATTTATATAAGGTATAATTCACTGACGACAACCTAGTACTATATCCAGAACATGATAATACAATTTACAGTGTGGAAGATAAGTCCCGGAACATATTAATACAGTAATGTTTTAACGGTGACAGACAAAACAACAAAACTTATTATTACTTCACCTATTAATCTACTACGAAAGCACCGTTACACAACTAAATGCTCTACCTTCACTAGATTTTTTACTGCTTTTTCCCTCACTGATATTATTACAATCATTTCTTGAATAATTATTGTAACAATTTCATAATTAAAATTTGTATTAAACATACAAAGATATGAAATAAATAAGATTTACCATTTTGAGAACTTACCTGTAAAGTGTCATACTTTTGAAAGATTTGTAATAAAAATTCTAGCAATTAATGATTTTTTTAAAAATAAACTAATTTACAAAACCTATTAGTGTATTGTAATTGAAAATAGCTCATTTATTTTATCCAAAATAATACATCAATGTAAAAATATTTATGAATAGATTATTTTAGTATTGGGACATAAACAGAATGGAAAATATACTTTGGAAACATGTAAATATGTAACCAGGAAACCCATTTAGAAAGGTATGTGATTTATATCAACATCTGTGAAGTACGGAGTATTGAAGAGCCCCTATCAATAGTATCACAAACAACAAATGTTGTTGATAGATCGCTTGACAAAAGCGCGATGCACTCTTTGATGTACTCAAAATACGTTTATTCCTACCCTACTTTGGTCTTCGATGCAAAAAAATTCAAATGAAATCTATTGGTTTTATATAAAATGTTGCTTTGTTAACCGACTAGTCTACGTTAAGGGATATCTGTGGTTTCCTGTGAAATATTACTTGTATCTTTAGCATACCTATAAGTAACACAGAAAACACATAAGAATGTATGTTTACTTGAATTTAGTCTTTTTAGCTTTGATTAAGAATTTCTCTAATGTGGTAAATTGCATATTTAGTTACTGTTTTTTTTCAAATACTTTTTCCAAACACATATGTCATTTTTCATGTAATATTAAGTTCTCATTTTAAATAACTTAGGCCCTAAATCCTACCACCACCAACTCGGCCACTGAGTAGGATTAACGACATAATTTCACAAATTATTCGTAATCAAACGTATATGTATAAATTCCAAACTTTTAAATAAGGTTCTCAGTTCAATCCTAGAGCCATATCAAATTTTGGAAGGGGTCAGCTGATAACACGCACTCATTTGCCACTGGGATATTTTTTTCAATGACACTCTCTAAAGTCATATTTTGTAAAATTCGGCCATATTTTGTAACAATGACTGGGTTCAACATTTGTTAGACCTGATTGATAAGCGTTTCAGATATATTTAACTGTAATTTACCCTATAACATGATATTTTCTTCTTTTCATGGACGCATTATCTTAAAATAACATATTTTATATCAACTCAATATACTGGCAAGGCTGATTACAGTTTCGAGTATTGTGAAACAAAAAACGTAAATGAAACTGTATTTTTAATATACAAAGGTATTGTATTTATTATGCCTAATTTACATACAGTAGCTTCAGTTGTTTAATAACGTACGCAATCCCTAATTTAATTTCAAAATATATCGTCAAGGGTCACTTGATTTACGATCCGTGAGTGTGTTTTGTGAACCAGTTGACAGTTGTAACTAGATTAAAAATCCTAATGACAAATAAAAACAGTAAACGCCGCTGTTAAAACAAACCCAAATTTGATTTCGCCGTGTTTCATTGCAGCCACTCTTCTTAATTAGCCTACACAAACATAACTGCACATAGCCAACTCTGGAATTTCATTAGTTTGTATTTATTTAATTTTAGTTTGCCTCAATGTTTGATGGTGCAGTTTACTTTTGTCACCTGAATTGTATCCACTTTTTATGATTGATTAAAGTCCACAACATTCGTATTTAACTCTGAGCATTTTTAAAGGATTCTTTTGGGACGAACTATTATTTTGATTGGTGTCTTGAGAATAAATAAAACTGCAACAGAACAATGTTTATTGACAGTACTTTTGTGATAAATAGATAATAATTTTGTTTGTATTTATGTCATATAGTAATAAACTGGGTTTAAAGAGTTTAAACAAAGCATTTAGCTGTCCTAGTATTGTAGTGTTAACACAAAGTATTTAGTATAATCTGACGTAGGTGTAATTTTGTTTTACTGGGTTATTCGTGTTCGTTGTAAAGTAAAAATTATAGTTTCATAACATAAATGATAACCTTCCGAATGATAACATAAATAATACACACGAATGATATGTTCCAATCTATTATATATATATATATATATATATATATATATATATATATATATATATATATATATATATATATATATATACATATATAAACAATGAAATAAACCCTAAGAGTATGGCCCTAAAATATACACTATCCACTAAATAATATGACTGATTGGCCTGGTCACTCCTGACACTTACGTAAGGTTTTTTTTTTAAAGGAGAGGCCGAACCTCCTTCTTAACCTTACTCTACTCATTCCTCATAGACTATTGATCTGTGCGAGGAACTTGTTCAGACAGAGTAAGGAGGTGAACCAGTATAGTAAACGGTGAATATTACTGATAAAACTTCCAGTCTAGGCCGGATTCGAACCATCGTATCTCTAACCCAAGCTCAAAGTCCTGACGCCTTAAACCGCTCGGCCAACGGCTCACCCAATTTATTTGGGTGCACCATGTATTTTGTGGAGTCGGTTAGTTAGAGATGGCACTGGTCCTATCCTGGACTTGGCCGTTATTTTTTAACAGTAACATTCACCATGTACAGTACTGGCTTTCCGCCTTACCCTGTCTCAATAAATTCCCCGCACAGATCAATAGTTTATGGTGAATGGTCAAAGTAAATTTTTAAAAGATATTAGCCCCTTCTAAAAAGCATAAATATGTAAATATATCATATTGTATATGTAAATTACATCACGTAACTGTCTAATCCCTTCCCCTCCCAACCTCACTTTAGTTTAGGTGATCATACTAATCTTACGATGGTTGTGCAAAAATGTCTTTTAAGAAAACTCTGCAAGATATTCTATGTAAATTTATGATACATGTACAGAATACATAATTTATTTATTATATAATTACTTGAAAAAATAAGAGTTAGTCCCAAAAGCTCATGTTATAACAAAACTAACAGCTAAATAAAAGTTTTCTGGAATTTTATATATAATAAAAATGTAATACAATCCAGGTAACAAAAGTAAACTGTACCATCAAATGTTGAGGCCAAAACTAATCAAATAAAACACAAACTAATGAGTGCAGAGTTCTGTGTTTCATAAGAGCAACTATGTGCAGTTCTGTTTGTGTAGGCTAATGAACGAGAACGGCTGCAATTAAACAGGGAGAAATCAAATTTGGGTTTGTTTCAACAGCGGCGTTTCCTGTTTTTATTTATCATTAGGTGGTTTAATCTAGTTATAGCTGTCAACTGGATCACAAAATACATTTATGGGTCGTAAATCAAGTGCCCCTTGAATGTAAATGTTGTAATTAAATTAGGAATTTGTTAAAGTTATCAAGCTTGAGCTACTGTATGTACTATACAATAGGGTTTATAATGTATAATATAACAAAACTATTGCTTTCTAAACAAAAAATGATTAGACTTTTAAGTATATTATATTTTAGAATAATGAATGCAAGAAAAGGGGAAAATATCACGTGAGGTCAAATGCACTTACATGCAAGGTTATTTTTTAGGTGTGCCACCATTGGGATCTTCTAAACTTTGAACTTGCAGAGATACAACAAACATTAAATGGGGAACTTCACCTACCTCATTAGTAAAAATATGCATTTAGAGGTTTTTAAAAAAATTTTCTAAAATGGTAGACAACTTACATATTTCATATAAAACACTATGCATTAAATGGTAATTTCTGACATAAATTAAAACTTTAAACAATTTTATTCTTTTCATTTTTACCGTAGGCCTACTATAAGCCGTGTTTTTTAAAATTTTGATTTTTAAAATAAATTAAAAAACATCGTATCTCGTGAATGTTCATTTATATGCTGTCAAAAGATTTTTTTCTTATTTACAATAACAACGCAGTTAAAAGGCTTTCTTGAAGTTACGGGCAAATCAACACTTTATAATACCATTCTATAAAATTCGAATAACAAATTCTTCACAATTCCTTCATTTTAAAACAAATTTATTGATCAACATATTCGCGTTGTTCAACAAAAAATTTCTAAAAGTTTGAAGAAAAATGGTAAAGAAGTTTTGGTACATTATCTGGACACTTACAAAATACATGACAGGTATAACATTTAGAACATCTCTTTATAATTTATTGAGATATTTAAAATTATTATGCTTGGTAAAAAAATCATTGTTTCATTCATACTTTCTTCAGAGCCATTTATGACAAACATATAAAACGCTATTATAATTTTTTTTTAAATTTGTTTACTTGAATTATTATTACCGACTTTTAGTTGATAAAAACAAATGATCTTATAAAAATTGTTTTATTTATATAGATAAATGATATGTAACAAAGATGCTTAGACTTTTACAGGTGTAACTTACACCCAATCAGCGACATAATAATGCACGTGTAATCACAAGTTGCGGCTCAAGTCAGCTTCATTAAACTGCTTTCTGCCAGCGATAGATTGTAGCCTGTGTGGACGTAGTATAGTAGTACTTAGGATAGTAGAAGCTTTTCCTAAACCCTCCTAATTAATTCACTTAAAACCTAAGATTTTAGACTTAATATATACTTTATATCTGATATTAACCCTTTTCTAATTACCGAAATAATTTAAATTTATTCCTAGTATGTGACATTTATTATAGAAAGACATACTATCAACACAACATACGTACAATATATCACATGTACATATAAATATGAAGTGGAGTTATCAAAAACACTTGAAGTATGATGTTTTTCAATTAATTGATATTGAAATCTTACTAAATGGGTGAAATAGTAATGCTTTTTAATTATAAAGTAATCTCATTCTCCAAGTAAAGTTTTTTCGTATTGTCAAGAAATATCGAAACTCTGATTTTTAAAATAAATTAAAAACATAAAATAGTCATATTAAATATAATAAAACAAAATACAAAACAAAACCATCTTTCTTGACATGACAAAACGCTTAAGTCATCGGGTGATCAAAACTTAGAAATATTTCCTCCAATATTTTTCAGTGTGTATAGCGTGCTTTTGTGCGTATGACAACGCATCTACTGAAACCGCCTTTGGCTTACCTTTGTCTTTTAAATTCGACATGATTGAGAGTCTATTGTCGATACATCGAAAAATAACCGGAGAAAATATACGATGTTTTTGATATCACCTTTTATTTTTTTAGCCCGATTCTGTAACTTTGAAATTATTGTTAAAAACCACAATGAATTATTTTAACTAAGCATAATGATTTGTTGATAGCTGTATCATAAAGACCACAACAAAATGCAACCACATGTAATTTTAAAATATTTATAACCAGATGGTATTAATTAAAACTTATTCAATTGCTAAATAATTTGTATAATTTCGTTTCTTATTTAAAGATGGCAGTACTGAAAAATGTATGTATAATTTTTTTCAAACCGAACTTACATTGAGTAAGAAAGGCATGATGGCCTAAGAACAATGGAACAAACCTATACTCAAAAAGTATGATTTTTAACATGTTTTATTCAGCTCAGCTCTATACAATTAATATTGATGTCACTTAAGTAGTTTTAAAATTGTTTAGTACATTTTCAAAAGTTTATTAACTTATTTAATTGTAATTTGTACTTGATTGGTTTTTAAACGTTGAAGTCAGGTATGGAAGGATTTCTGGTTTATTTACGTAAGTTCTCTCATAGTCCCCGTAGATGAGTCCTACTTTATTGCGAGAGCACAACCCAGTAAATTGTGACAAAAACTAACCACCCCACCCGGTGAAGTTGATTTCTTAATTTTACTCACTTTTTGGGTTTTAATATTATTTAATTAGTTATTATGGCCGTATGAAAAAATATGTGTATGTATATATGTATATATATATATATATATATATACTTGATAGCTACTCATTTACCATAAAAAAAAGAAAAACCAAGCACTCAAGAGAAATTATCGTTCATCCACTAAGGAAATGGATTACCTGTAAACTAACCAAAGTAGGGTACAATATATTGTCATTGGAGGGTATAAAACATCTTTAAGCTTGTATTAAATTCAAAACACAGCAGTCAGTGACAATTGTTTGTTCTCAGTGATACAGAAAGTACTGATAATTCAAATTACAAAGGGAAAAGTACTTTAGTCTATGTATTTATTAATCAAGTTTATGATTATGGTGGATAATACTAAACAAATGAGAAAGGCAATAAACTCTTTTAACAGTAGTTTTGTGAATTTATTTATAGGAAAGTGGTAACCACTCTAAACCTGACTACACTCAAATATGTGCAAACGTCATTGAAATTGTTTTCTGGTGAACCACTACTTACTTATTGGTGTAAACGTATTAGCATTTTCCTGTTATTCATATTACATATTCAAATGAGTACATAAACAAGATAAAATACCATAATGGCTTAACAATGGATTATGTAATCTGATGTTAAAACAGTGTCTGAAAAATTACAGAACATGTTGCATCGCCATCTGGATACCACTCAGTATGCGCTCGTAACACGACTTAACTCGCGTGTTCAAAGGTCAATCTGGGGGGAGCGGGTATAATAAATCATACATATGTTGCGTCACCATCTGGACACCACTCAGTATGTGCTCGTAACACGATTTAACTCGCGTGTTCAAAGGTCAATCTGGGAGGGGGGGTCATAAATCATACATGTCGATGACGATGCACCAACCTAAAAGGCGTTCTATTCCCAATTACCACTTTCGAACATAATTAATTTTTATTTACTGAAAATTGATGGCTCAGCTTGATTACAATGTCATTGGTTGTAAACAATTATTATGCTTCAGTAAATCCTTCAACAGAAGGCTAAGTACAGAAACAATGTTAAAATTGTAATATAAGTGAAATAACCCGTAAAAATTAAAACACCCTTTCAAATAATATATGCATATGTACATATTGTTTACAGCAAACATAATAATTTAAGTTCTTATAAAACATACGTCCTTTTAATAGTAATTCTTAAACTACAGTAGTTATTTTCTCCTTTTTTCGTAAACAAAATAAATAATTATTTATTTAGAAAATGAGGGAATATATTTGTATCTCGTTTAAATAATCTAGACATCGTCGTATTCCAAAATAAAAAGGTATGTAACATCTATTATGAGAATAAACATTGATATTAGATTTTTTCCACCTACTCAAGCCTTCGCTACTACATAATTTATTAATATATCATTGTTAAAAACCCTAATATTTACTCAAAGTAATTAAATGCATACCTTATTGCTTTAAGAACACAGTCGATGTGTCTAGTTTCCTTAATTAGTGTATTTTATGTATATTTTCGCTTTCTACTTCGTATTATGGTCATGCTGTATTTAGTCCATCAATTTAGGATATAAAACACATGACAACATGTTTAACCCTAGTCTACCACGTAATTTAGCATTCATTTTACATTCCGCCATTATGAATTTTGGTTAAAGACAAACCCCACGGTAAATTTCGTGTGGAAAGTGCATGTGCAACATATAATGTCTTCCACTACGCAATCACCTGATAGTGTACAGTATTTGTATACAAAGTGCGGTATTTTACGTTAGATCTGCTGGCGTGCTGTTAAATAAAATCAAGTCATTTATTCTAATGTACGTATTGTGGATTTTTAAATTAAAAACTGTATCGAACATTTTAAAACTAATCATTTTGTAGCATTATAACATGTAAACAATATAAATGTACAAACAAATATAAAATATGGTATAGTTAAAGTAATTTCGTAATACAAACCATTGTAATAATATTATTTCTTTATAACATTGTTTAAGGAAAATTATAAAATAACAAATGTTAAATAATAAAATATTCGAAATTTTGTACTGTAAAAACAACTTTGAATGACAGTGAGTTATTAACTGGTGTTATTAATCAACCAAATCAACACCAATCAATGATGGCATTACATTGACAAGCAAACTTGCATTGACTGTAACTTGCAGTATACTTCCTCTGTAGTAGGAGATGTTCTCTGTCTCTCTCACACTGCCCTCCTTGCGTGCCATTCAGTTTGGGTTTATCTCTATCTATGAGGACTTCCTAATTCAGTTACGTCAGAGACTCCTCCCATTACCATACACACAATGGTGGTCATCCACCCACATCACCCCCACGTCAGTCGGTATATCGGTGTATTGTTCTGATGTACGTGATGCCCTTTGAATGATTTGCATTCATCTCTATTATAATGTGATGAATTTATTAACTTTCACAAATATAAATGAGTTACGCCTATATTTGCTATCAAAAACTATATATATTTGTATCTCGTATAAATAATCTAGATATCGTCGTATTCCAAAATAAAAAAGTATGTAACAACTATCAACTATGTGCAATATAAACTGTCCTACACTACGCAGTCAACTGATAGTGTACAGTCTTTTTATACAAAGTGCGGTATTTTACGTTAGATCTGCCAGCGTGCTGTTAAATAAAATCAAGTGATTTATTCTAATGTATTTTTTATTGATTTTTTAGTAAAAAACTGTATCGAACATTTTAACATTAATCATTATGTAACATGTAAACAATATAAATTTTAAAAAACAAATAAAAATCTGGAATGGTTAAAGTTATATTGCAATACAACTTTATGTATGTGTATTGCAATACAACTGTAACTATGTGTATTGCAATATAACTTTAACTATGTTTATTGCAATACAATTGTAACTATGTGTATTGCAATACAACTAACTATGTGTATTGCAATACAACTAACTATGTGTATTGCAATATAACTTTAACTATGTGTATTACAATACAACTGTAACTATGTGTATTGCAATATAACTTTAACTATGTTTATTGCAATATAACTTTAACTAGCATGCCAACTATATACGAGGTCAGTATTATAGCATATACCGTTTCAAATATTAAATTAGTATAATTGTTTATAAAGCAAGTAACTAAATGTTAAAACTATTCCTACCGCTATAAAAATGAGACATCAATAATAATTAAACTATCGAAAAATACTGGTGAAATGATAAAATGGATGTTGTAATATGCGGGATACTAATTAATAATAATTATTTACAGATTATCAATGAAATTGTTATTTAAACGGTAAGTTTACATGATAGTTCATTTATTTCCGAGAAAAAACACTTTTTAAAAGTTAAATAGAACTTATAAACAAGTCTAATGGATTCAAGAAATTGTGTACTTGTTTCTATTGCTTGATGCCGTTATCTTGCGATAAGGTCGAAACTCTTCGGTCAAAGCCACTGACAGAGAAGGGAATTGAGAATTAGAATGTAAAAACTTGTAATTGGTAATTGGTTTAACAAACAAAACACTGCACTACATATATATTTGTTGCAATTTTTACTAAAAATAGTTCCAAATTATTTGTTGGGAATAATATTAAAACTAACTAAGCCAGCACATTTCACCAAAGGACTTCCCTGTTTTTTGCTTTTTTTTAAACTAGGAAAGTATATAAAGTGTGGTATATATCAAGTACGATTATTTAACTTTTAGTTTATAAATAAATCTTATAAAAAAAGTCATCAAAATATTATAAATAAATCTATTCATGAGTTAAATATACATTGATGCCATGAATTCATTTCCTTGTTTGCTTTTCATCGTTCACTAAAATTATATGTCATACACATCTGAAACGAGATCTACTGATGGACACATTTTAGTGAGATCGGTAGGTTGTCCTATACTCTGTTTTCTGTCTTGTAATAAAGTATTATCGATAATTATTTACACTATTATCATATACATTGGTCGGTAGCGGAGTTGGTTCAATCCCAGCTTCATGTGCTAAAGGTTCTCAGTTCGATCCCAATCAGAGTCCTAATACATTTTGAGAAGGATCAGCTGATAACCACGGGCTGTTCAATTTGTCATTGGGCTATTAATTAATGACACTTTCTAAGGAATAGTTGGCCTTAGTTTGTAACAATGACTACATTCGCTCATCTACACTCATCACACTCATTCTACATCCATATTCACCCATATCTTGACGATCGGCATCTTATGAATAAATAAAAATAAATAAATAAAAATAAATATACTATTTATAGACAATATGCCAATCATTAAGTATTGTCAAAACAAAGCCAAATTAATATCTTGTTGTGTTCAGTTGTCAGATTACGTTTGTAATATTTAAATAAATATAGAAACACATTGTTTTTAAGAATACCTATTAAATAATATTATATGTAAAAATTATACTGCACTTTGCATAGCGTCACTTAGAAATAATCGTCATTTAGAAATCACAGTACTCATGACGAGGAATTATCTTATAATATTGGACTGTTCATGGATAATCAATCACTCGGACTGAGGGTTCATAATTACAGCTGATAAATGTTCCTTTCTAAATAACTCTTCAGGGATCTGATCTGTTCATGAGAATTTTTTAACATTGGAAAACATTGAGGACATTTCTTGTGGACTAATTTGCTTAATGAATTGAAGATATAGATTAAGGAGTTTGTTCAAGAGTTAAAAAGAGTTGACCAAGATATTCTCTGTTGCCAAAAACATATAACTGTATGAAGTTCAATGTACAGGGCCTTGAGGATTTTACCTTTTTTTATGAAGACTATCTTTGTTTACCACCTTTTATGAAGCTAGCTTGTAATAGTTTCCCGTCATGTGCATATCAATTAAATATTGTGATGATAGTAACTAAAGAGCTACGTATATCAAAAAGAGACTTTGAAGATCTTGCTATACGAATAACACGTATTTGTAATATTTTACATTTTAGACTTGGAATACAAGTAAAAAGTACAGAAACACATTATCCAAGCTGTCATTAACTTAAATGACTGCTTAAAATAGCTTGTAGCGACCGTAGCTAAGGGCCGATGGCTTGCCATGCAAATGGTCCGGGTACGATTCCCGGTATTACCATCCGGTTTTTGCCCTGCCGCTCCCGCGGTTCGGAATTCACATAAAGCCGTTGGTCCCCAGGTTAAGTGTTAGAGAGGGGCTTCTTAGCCCTAACTTCGTCTCGGAAAATAAGACGAACTTTAACTTTTAAATAACCAACAAGAATAAAAACAACTTTACAAGAACTAATGGTACTGATGAAGCAGAGAAGAAAATAATTTGTTTAACGGCAAACCAAATATCGGTAGTTAGCACTGACTTATCTATCTCATATAAAAGAAAAATAATCATTGATCGGATATTTAATATTAAGGTACTTAAATTTTTAATATTCGTACAATTAACTTAGCTATCATTTTATGCTTTAACATTTCATATATTTTCATTATTATTATTTTAAAAATTGTTTTTTATCTTTGCTGTAAAACATACTGTTATGAATATTTTTATAAGTTACATCCACTGGTAAAGTGATGAAAAATATATTTCGATAGAGTAAATATAAATTTACTGTCACATTTTTCACTTTAATCAAACTATTCTGGCCATTATTTTATAAATAAAACTCGTAAAATATCTATTGTTGTGAAAACTTCTTAGAAATGTTCAATATTCTAACTTACACATGACGTTTGGGTTGAGCATTGTAAGGGAAAACGTGTTTAATAAATATTTAATAACTATTTAAGTTTTTTAACAACGATATTTAGTTTTTTACATTTTCAGTAATTGCTTTATTATATCAATTAGGACTGACTAGTGACTATTGTTTTGTATTGTAAATTTACTGACATGTTTTTCTATTTAATGTAAAAAATCGCAATAGTTTATAATACCATAAAAGAAAACTGAATTTAAAAAATGTTCGATAATTAATGACTGTAATTTGTAAAGAAATATTAAAAATGTAATCTATTATTTTACTTCTAGCATGAACTAGTTCATAAAAATAACAATATACCTAAGATTACCTTTTGTTACTCTGTTGCTTTCTCAATGATCGTGTAATTGTATATGTATTTTTAATTGTTAGTATCGGTTAAAAACACATAACTAATATTGAATGACCTTTTAACTTGATAACAATATTATGAGCTATAACATTTTGTAGTTTATTAGACTCTTTTTTTAAAGAGGACCCCCCCACTCTTGATAGGTTAGGTTAAAATGTGTCTTTTTCTTCATTATAACTTTAACTTTTACTGAATCACAGTTATGTTCTATTTATTCCTATTTATGGGGCTATTCCTATAGAACATTTTTCAAGAGTGGGGGTCCTCTTCTAAAAAAGACACCGTTATTTTTTCCTTAATGGCACAGAATATGTTCGTGTTGAGTCAGCTCCGTATGAACTGGAAGTGGAGTTGTATAATTTAATCTTTTTCCAGGATTCGAATTCAATATTTGCCTCCATTGTTGTTATTTCAGTGGTTTGACAGCCCTGTGGCTCGATTCATACATATTTTAAATGCCAGCTACTTACCAAGACATTTTTATTATGATAGTATAAATATATGGATTAAGTAAACATGATCTCACATAACTAACTGTACACAGATTGCTCATCGTATAGGAAAAACTGAATATTAAGATTCACTTAAAGATGCACTCTGCCATAATTAATGGGGGATGATGCAAGGAAGTGAGGAGCACAATTCAAACACAGTTTTTCTCCTCTGTAGACTGGCACCTTTTTAAAACCACACTCATTCCAAAAACGATCGACTCAGTGGTGTATAGCAGAAAGTTTACAAACTACAGAAAATAGTGTGACACCGAATCAGGGGCAGGTGAACTATCTATAATATGTGGTCAATCAGTAGACTTATTTGGAAACAATTACTCTGCTAAGAAATTAATATTAATGAAATACTCATTGTATTTCTTAAATAACTTCAACAAAAGACAACTATTGTTATTTTATAGTACTTTTAGAAGGATGTGTGTAAAGTTAAGACGTTTAGTCTGTTGTAAGTAATGTATTACAGAACTGATATGTTTAGTTTACTGGTTATTGTATTTAATGTTGTATGGTTCTTGAAATATGCAACGTAAAATAGATTTTAAAATACATTTGAAATATTTATTCAAAAATGTATTGAAAATCATAGCATTACAAATAGAAATACCAATAGTTCTACGGTATTAAGAATGCAAAAAGCCTTCAGGCTGTACAAGGATACAAGAGGTTGAAGGTAATAGGGGCTGGGTAATTTAGGGCTCATCTTACGGGATTTGATTAGTGAAGTATGCAATGGCATATCTCTTTCATTTCAATAGTTCTACAGTATTAAGAATGCACTAGGCCTTCACGCTGTACAAGGATACAAGAGGTTGAAGGTAATAGGGGCTGGGTAATTTATGGCTCATCTTACGGGATTTTACTAGTGAAGTATGCAACGGCATATCTCCTTCATTTCAATAGTTCTACGGTATTAAGAATGCACTAGGCCTTCAGGCTGTACAAGGATACAAGAGGTTGAAGGTAATAGGGGCTGGGTAATTTAGGGCTCATCTTACGGGATTTGACTAGTGAAGTATGCAACGGCATATCTCCTTCATTTCAATAGTTCTACAGTATTAAGAATGCACTAGGCCTTCAGGCTGTACAAGGATACAAGAGGTTGAAGGTAATATTGGCTGGGTAATTTATGGCTCATCTTACGGGATTTGACTAGTGAAGTATGCAACGGCGTATCTCCTTCATTTCAATAGTTCTACGGTATTAAAAATGCACAAGGCCTTCACGCTGTACAAGGATACAAGAGGTTGTAGGTAATAGGGGCTGGGTAATTTATGGCTCATCTTACGGGATTTGATTAGTGAAGTATGCAACGGCATATCTCCTTCATTTCAATAGTTCTACGGTATTAAGAATGCACTAGGCCTTCACGCTGTACAAGGATACAAGAGGTTGAAGGTAATAGGGGCTGGGTAATTTAGGGCTCATCTTACGGGATTTGACTAGTGAAGTATGCAACGGCATATCTCCTTCATTTCAATAGTTCTACAGTATTAAGAATGCACAAGGCCTTCACGCTGTACAAGGATACAAGAGGTTGAAGGTAATAGGGGCTGGGTAATTTATGGCTCATCTTACGGGATTTGACTAGTGAAGTATGGAACGGCATATCTCCTTTATTTCAATAGTTCTACAGTATTAAGAATGCACTAGGCCTTCAGGCTGTACAAGGATACAAGAGGTTGAAGGTAATAGGGGCTGGGTAATTTATGGCTCATCTTACGGGATTTTACTAGTGAAGTATGCAACGGCATATCTCCTTTATTTCAATAGTTCTACAGTATTAAGAATGCACTAGGCCTTCAGGCTCTACAAGAATACAAGAGGTTGAAGGTAATAGGGGCTGGGTAATTTATGGCTAATCTTACGGGATTTGACTAGTGAAGTATGCAACGGCATAACTCCTTCATTTTAATAGTTCTACAGTATTAAGAATGCACTAGGCCTGCAGGTTGTACAAGGATACAAGAGGTTGAAGGTAATAGGGGCTGGGTAATTTATGGCTATTCTTACGTGATTTGACTAGTGAAGTATAGAACGGCATATCTCCTTCATTTCAATAGTTCTACGGTATTAAGAATTCACTAGGCCCTCAGGCTGTACAAGGATACAAGAGGTTGAAGGTAATAGGGGCTGGGTAATTTATGGTTCATCTTACGGGATTTGACTAGTGAAGTATGCAACGGCATATCTCCTTCATTTCAATAGTTCTACAGTATTAAGAATGCACTAGGCCTTCAGGCTGTACAAGGATACAAGAGGTTGAAGGTAATAGGGGCTGGGTAGTTTATGGCTCATCTTACGGGATTTTTCTAGTGAAGTATTCAACGGCATATCTCTTTTATTTCAATAGTTCTACGGTATTAAGAATGCACTAGGCCTTCAGGCTGTACAAGGATACAAGAGGTTGAAGGTAATAGGGGCTGGGTAATTTATGGCTCATCTTACGGGATTTGACTAGTGAAGTATGCAACGGCATATCTCCTTCATTTCTACTGATTTGTCCTACGATATGGAAATAAAACTAACTTTAAAATGTTTTATTATATTTTAGCTTAGCCCACCTTTTCCAAGAGATGTATTATTTTATATTTTACAACTGTTTTCACCTCATCGAATAAAACTATGTTCAACCAAATTTAGGATATTTTAATTTCGACAAATACTTACCAAAATGAAAGAGTAGGTATATCCAAACGAATATCTTTGGTGCAACTAAACTTTTGCTACCTTTAATTATTAATTAAGCTTTAATTATTAAAATAAAAATATAACAAAATAGCATTAATAACTGAATCCATAGCGTCATCTTTAGCTAAGAATAAAATTACATTATTAAAATATAAGTTTTCGTCAACGTAATCTTTCTGATTACTGATTATTAAATTTAAACTTAATGTGGTTGGGAGAGTATCAGAAATATAATGAAATACCTGTGCTATTAAACGTCTAGCACAGGTATTTCAGAATTACTAGTAGGCCTACATGTTACCCACTAGTAATAACATAATCACAAACCTAGTATTACCTATAATTAGAATAATCAATCCATCACTAAACTTTAATAAATAATAAACATATACAGGGTTGTTCAAAAAGTCTGGAAATATTTATTAATTTCAAACCATTGAAAGAAATGTAATGAAACATTGCAGTTATGTACATGTCCCTATACCTAAAATTTAGACATATTTTACTTGTTTTTCGCATAGCCAGGTGATGGCCTATGAAGGAAGTCTTAACAATTTTAAATGTAAGCCTCTCTCGAGTTATACCTTATTTTAAAGGTCTTTGTAAAACACAAAAGTTCAAACCTGAGGTCAGAAGGATGACCCAGTCAAAAGATACAGCCACTCAAAGAATTTAATTTCAGGATTGGGCAAAAGTCTGGAATGTAATTATTAATTATAAAACAATTAAAAGAAAAGTAATGAAACTATCTAGTTTCCCCTATACCATGTCCCTATACCAAACAAATTGACATATTTTACTTGTTTTTTGCATTTCCAGGGGATAGGGAAAAAAAATATAAAGGAAGTTATATACAAATACAGGAGTTGTGTTTTATAATTATTATAATTACATCCGAAGGATAATTTAAATTATATTTGAACATTATTTGAACTTTTAAAGTTGATAATTGAATTGTTTTTGTCATTTAAACAACAGTAAATCAATGTTGACCATGCTTCCATTGATCATCTTAACGAGATCAAAACGTTTAAAAGATGCAAAAACACAACTGATTGGTCCATTTCAAAACACGTATGCTTGATTTTGTTAAACTTTTGTTTAATATTATTATGGAAATAATATTTCCCTTTTAAACGTAAAATATCACGTAACAAATAATTCCTATCTTTTTTAATACAGTTTTGCAGCGTTGGAAATTAATTTATTATCGTTGAAAATCAATGGGCTTACAAATAAATATATACCCCTAACTAAACTAAATTTATATTAATATCATGAAATCGGTAGACCCTATCACATTAGTAATTTAAACACTGCTTGCGTGTATTTATAATGTAAAAATTAAACACTTTTGGAATAAATATAAAGTATTTATAGTAATCAGCTGTTTATATTGCACTTATTTTTATAAAAATAATTATCTGTCTGTGAATTAATGTTCAAAAGAAACATAAAACAGAATGGTTAAATAACTAACCTGGTAACACCGTAAATTTAGTTTTAAGAAAATCAAAGATAAATATAATAAAGTACCCTTTATTCATTTTTTTTTTTTTTTATAAAAAATATATGACTAGTTTCGGCTCTTAGGCCATCTTCAGATAAATAATTAGTTTTAAGAATTTGTACTAAATAATCAAAATCGTGATTTGTAAACTACCACAAGTATATGTTTTTATACATCAGCTGTTTGAAAAATGTTTTCAGTTAACTAATTCAAATGCTTTATATTAATAGTAATAAAAAACAAACAACCTACCTATGTGAAAGATACATTTTTCATCAAAAACGTTTTCAAGTACGATGGTTACTACAAATGTATTACAACAGAAAGGTAGTTTTTATTTTAAACTTAATCATATTTTTGCCCTTTTGAACAAAACCTACTTTAGAAAATATATTGTTATTAGCAAAACACAGTCTTAAAGGTTATACATTGATTTTAATGTAACGAATACATGTATAAAGAATGTAATGTCAACTAAAAATAGAAAGCAAAACATATGTAATCAGATGTTTCTCTACAATGTTTGTTGTACTTAAAATAAATATTAAGATTCAGTTGATCTCCGTTTTAAATACTTCAAGGTAAAGCAGTTTTTTTTATTTAGGTGGTTGTAAGTATTAAAATATATTGTTGTTCTAACAGTCGAGTTATTGGTTGTTTCTTACGTTTTAAAGTGAGTGTACAGCCGAGTATACTCGGAGTTGTGAGTTTCAATCAAGTTAACGAGTCCCAGTAGGGGTTTCTAATTGTAGTCCACACAGAGACTGCTTGCTCCTCGTTTAAAGTGAGTGTACAGCTGAGTATACTCGGAGTTGTGAGTGTCAATCAAGTTAACGAGTCCCAGTAGGGGTTTCTAATTGTAGTCCACACAGAGACTGCTCGTTCCTCGTTTAAAGTGAGTGTACAGCCGAGTATACTCGGAGTTGTGAGTGTCAATCAAGTTAACGAGTCCCAGTAGGGGTTTCTAATTGTAGTCCACACAGAGACTGCTTGCTCCTCGTTTAAAGTGAGTGTACAGCTGAGTATACTCGGAGTTGTGAGTGTCAATCAAGTTAACGAGTCCCAGTAGGGGTTTCTAATTGTAGTCCACACAGAGACTGCTTGCTCCTCGTTTAAAGTGAGTGTACAGCCGAGTATACTCGGAGTTGTGAGTTTCAATCAAGTTAACGAGTCCCAGTAGGGGTTTCTAATTGTAGTCCACACAGAGACTGCTTGCTCCTCGTTTAAAGTGAGTGTACAGCTGAATATACTCGGAGTTGTGAGTGTCAATCAAGTTAACGAGTCCCAGTAGGGGTTTCTAATTGTAGTCCACACAGAGACTGCTTGCTCCTCGTTTAAAGTGAGTGTACAGCTGAGTATACTCGGAGTTGTGAGTGTCAATCAAGTTAACGAGTCCCAGTAGGGGTTTCTAATTGTAGTCCACACAGAGACTGCTCGTTCCTCGTTTAAAGTGAGTGTACAGCCGAGTATACTCGGAGTTGTGAGTTTCAATCAAGTTAACGAGTCCCAGTAGGGGTTTCTAATTGTAGTCCACACAGAGACTGCTCGTTCCTCGTTTAAAGTGAGTGTACAGCCGAGTATACTCGGAGTTGTGAGTTTCAACAAGTTAACGAGTCCCAGTAGGGGTTTCTAATTGTAGTCCACACAGAGACTGTTCGTTCCTCGTTTAAAGTGAGTGTACAGCCGAGTATACTCGGAGTTGTGAGTTTCAATCAAGTTAACGAGTCCCAGTAGGGGTTTCTAATTGTAGTCCACACAGAGACTGCTCGTTTCTCGTTTAAAGTGAGTGTACAGCCGAGTATACTCGGAGTTGTGAGTTTCAATCAAGTTAACTAGTCCCAGTAGGGGTTTCTAATTGTAGTCCACACAGAGACTGCTCGTTCCTCGTTTAAAGTGAGTGTACAGCCGAGTATACTCGGAGTTGTGAGTGTCAATCAAGTTAACGAGTCCCAGTAGGGGTTTCTAATTGTAGTCCACACAGAGACTGCTCGTTTCTCGTTTAAAGAGAGTGTACAGCCGAGTATACTCGGAGTTGTGAGTTTCAATCAAGTTAACGAGTCCCAGTAGGGTTTTCTAATTGTAGTCCACACAGAGACTGTTCGTTTCTCGTTTAAAGAGAGTGTACAGCCGAGTATACTCGGAGTTGTGAGTTTCAATCAAGTTAACGAGTCCCAGTAGGGTTTTCTAATTGTAGTCCACACAGAGACTGCTCGTTTCTCGTTTAAAGAGAGTGTACAGCCGAGTATACTCGGAGTTGTGAGTTTCAATCAAGTTAACGAGTCCCAGTAGGGTTTTCTAATTGTAGTCCACACAGAGACTGCTCGTTCCTCGTTTACAAGATGAAAGTAAAGTTCAAGTCTGCTTTGGCTTGGAGTTGACAAACAGGGGCGAACTCTTGAGGCTGTTTTTGACAGGTTATTTGGATATATTAAGTTTTCAATTTCGGGGAGAAGGGTGCGTACTTGCACTGAAGTTGGTCTCACCCTACTAATCATTTGACAAACTGAACAGTAATTATTGGAACTTTCCAAAGTCAAAATGGTAGGTCTGGTATTGTGTCCGCTATGTAAGATGTCATATATATTTAATTGATTTTAATTAAATACGCATTTGAACATTTAACTATAAACTAATATTGAATTTTCTAATCGTCTATAAATAAGTTATTTTCAGTTTTTTTCTTTTGTGGTGTGTACTACTTAACATAAAAAACGATTTATTACTATTCAATCAAATAAAAAAAATGTTTATTGAAGAATGGATTATTGAACAATAGAAGGAAAATGAGTATATTTTGTAATTTCTGGAACACTGAAATACAAAATTTGATTATGACCACCCAGTATGGTATAGTATGTTATAAAACGCTTCATTACAAAATACCAAGAAATCTGATAGCGATAACACATTTACCATTGATCAATATAAATATAAAAATTTATATATTAAATTTAGATTTTATATCTAACTGGGTGTTTTACTGAAAATTCGATAAGTGTGGTTTTCTGGAATTCCTAACATTTTCATTTAAAACCAGTAATTTTATGGACGATCCTTATTTAGTATACTTTTTTAAATCAATGAGGGATTGTATGGTCTAAAACAAGATAGAAACCATTAGATGAGGGAGACAAAGGTAGTTGGACATTTGCCATCATTACGTGAACATTACCAATCACGACTTTTCGATTTGGTAAAACCCAAACCTTTTTCAAGTGCTAAAAACTAAATTACATCTACACAAACATGTTATAAAACTACGTTCTTAAACTAATTAACTTATCTAATTTAATAATTATCTACATTTTAACCTATATCCTAGAATATTACCAATCACGACGTTTCGATTTCGAATGTTCTAGTAGTTTTTAGCACTTGAAAAAGGTTTGGGTTTTACCAAATCGAAACGTCGTGATTGGTAATTTTCACGTAATGATGGCAAATGTCCAACTACCCTTGTCTCCCTCATCTGATACTCCATCATTAACAAATTTCAAAAACAAAGAAACCATTAATTATAATTTTAATTCACGGACTCAAAATTAAAATTATAAATTTTATAATACACTTTTTTGTATCACTTTATGTTAGTATTATTTCTACACTATGTAGTATATATATTAAATAAGAAGTATACTATATAAAATAATGTATTTTAACCGTAATTTAAATTTAATATTTTTTTTAATCATTTTAAAGTTTGTAATAAAGTAAAATATTCCCAACAAAAACATAAATATTGCTAAACTACTACTAGCTTTTTTTAATTTGCATATAAGTACGCAACCAATTCCACACGCATAAAGCAATGAAACTTAGTTTGAAGAACTTTAAAAGTAAATTGAAGTTTAGTATTCAGCAGTCTCACGTGTAAAGTACTTTTCGAGATTTACTAACTTAAGTCGAAGAACAGAGTTTATCCATGACTACCTGAGAGAAAAGTTCTTTGACAACATTTTAGAACTTTATAGACTTAGCTTAAATGAAATCCTATTTTAAATATTACAGTTTGGGGAAATAAAATTGAAAAACACTTTCTTATTGTTGATTGAATTTTAGAACTTTGATAGCCAGTATTTCGTTGCTAGCTTCTTGATAAATGCTAAAATTTAATAAATATTTCAGAAATACATTTATACTTTTGTCAGTATGAATTTGTGCAAGATGCATTTTTGTTTTACTCAATCCTTAAATGCAATATTTTTTTGGCTTTGATATTTGAGTGATTAATAAAACAAATAATTAATAGGCATCTTTATAGTCTAGTGGTTGTCACGTCTACTTCCAATTCAGAGTGTCACGGGTTCAAATCCCAGGGGGTCCATTTAAATTTGTCACAGGGGTTTGGACCGTTGTATATCCCATGTATATATTAAGGTCATACGTCCTTTAATTGGTTTCGAGTAAATGTCCTTAACGCATGTCCCATTCACCTTTGTTTTTATAACTAAAATGTCATAGCAATTACTGTGTTTATAACTGTATAGTCTTCTAGTTTTTATGTAACGTATGAATTATTATAAAAATCCACATTATACGGCTTTTCATATTAACTTATTTTACAGGCTAGTAAAACATGTATTGTATTGAACATTTTTAGTGAGGGGGATTTGCGAAGACTGCTTCATAAATATAGAAGCGAACATAACTCTTGCCTCATAAATACAAAGAGTGGATCTTCCAGCTCATAACGCATGCAGATGTGATGAGGCCTTTATTACAGGGGTGGGGTGAGGAACTTGGAATGTAGGCACGAACCACCCTTCATGAGCTAGGACACACGATAGGTTGTCGTATTACGTCCATATTTGAGGAAATCACTAATAATCAATATTTATTTAACTTCAATTAAGTACCTTTATCAATATTTATCTTTTTTCATTGCTCTTTTCACCAAACTCTCAAAAACGTATTTTTTTAGTTATTACTTATTCAGTTTTTTTACAATGGTTGGTGTTAAAAATGCTAATTTTAAACACTTTGTGAGCAAGATTTCACGTTGTATCAAAGTAAAACCAGATTATCAAAGTATTAAACTTAAAAATTCAAATGATTTTCATTCCGTTTTATGAATTTTGTTTTTGTAGTATATATAAGGTATATTTACTTTGATATAAAAAATGTCCCTGTAGTTTTCAAAAAGCATTTCAATCTCAGAACTGACTAATCGCACTACCTTCAAATATAACTTATAAATTAAATTGTTTATCAAAATACGAGACATAATTTGTATTACTATTATTAAGGCTTATAATTTAATATTACTTTATAAATCAACATGAATCGATTAGTGAAATCAAGTTTATATGAATCTAAAATTTGGGCATATTCTTTGAATACACAAATGCATTGTTTTGTTCATAGTAAAGTAAATAATGTTAAACAATGTAGAGTTTGAAATTAACTCATTTTATTGTTTTAAGTTCTTTTGCTTACTTTTATTAGTTAGTGATGTTTGTGGGTGATATATCAGCTGACTAATCAAGTCATTTTTTTTAATGTATGTAAAAGAAAAAGTAAATAAAAAACAAAACGTCCCCTATCAGGAGACATATATACTCTTATGTCATAGATCAAGTAATTAATCTACATACTCAGATAAATCACAACAAAATGAAGGTGAAATAACACACCCTTTCACAGACTCTGGAAGAGGGCTAACATAGCTCATATAATCCTAAAATGTACTTTAAAGCAGTATTCCAAGTATTATAAAAAATAAAACTGACTTTATGGGAATAGCACTTTGAGAAGTGTTTTCTAGAGGGAGTATGGGTTCGGGTAGAGTCGAGCAGCTGGTAGGAGATACGACAAAAAACACCACCTCAAAGCGTGAACTCCGACTGAAAAAAGTCACCCCAATCATCTTGTCCGGTTTGTTTACGACTTCATTATTTATAAAGCCATTCACCTGGTGTTCATTTTAAATCGATTCCGAAGGGTGGTAATCTTAAATATACCTGTTAATGCTAATGAATAATACAGACCTTTTAGAATCACAAATATGTATATATTTTAGATGTAGAGATTTTTCAGATAACTGCTTTATGATGGTTTGTTTTTCTACCCGATACGGTGAGCACGGTACCTCAGGATCTATGAACACTAAAAGAAAATTATGGGGGGTGTTGAGGACGAAACAAGTGGAGATATTTATTAGATAACGTGTTTGGGAGATTGTAGGCGATAGCTTTCATGCTCGGTCCTCTTAATACCAACATGGCGTCCACTCAATGGTTGCCATCAACGAGGACACTACAAGGGAAGTCTGGGGTATCCATGTTGGATGGTAGTTAAGGTCCAGATGTTGTGTAGGGGAAGAGAACTGATTGTCAGACTTGCCAGTTAGCTGAAAATTATACCAACACTACGTGGTTCGGATTCCATGTAAATCTATAGGACCCATAGTTTCCCTGACTATAGTTCTTTCTGTTGATAAATAGTCCTTTCTGAGCTAAGTCGAACATTGACTACACTCATCACACTCATTCACTCTTCATATTCGCCCATATCTCTACGATCGGCGTCTTCAAAATTAATAATAATAATAATATTCTATAAGATAAAAGACAATCTATTAGGATGATATATATCACTGTCATTAATACGTTGTAATAATATGTTTTAAAGCTAAATTGATGGTAATCAGGGGATGTTTTTTACTACCAATAATTGTAATTTTAAGCACTCATTAATGCTATAAAATCAGTTTAACAATGAGATTACATTAATTGCTGATTGTACTACTTTGTGTTTGTTTAGTGTATTACTTGCAATATGGATAGATTTATTCTTCGATCAATCAGTAAAATCATATTTACAGCATGGAGTTGTGGTCCTATAGTGATCTAAAAATATATTATTACCTTAGTCAAAGACAAATGTTTCTCTAGATTTTGATGGGACCAAGTATACGAAGTAATTATATTGTCATGGTTTCATAGCCTCTTTCAATCCTTCCAACACTAATAGCATTTTAATGACGTCTGGCTAATTGCCTTAATTATATTTTAGAATGATGCAGTGTCATATCTGTTCCAATTATCATACTTTTACAAAGGTAATATTATATTAATTAATTAATCAACTATATTTGCAATCTTCCTCATTAAAACTGCTCAGTAAATTAATTTGAAAAACATGTAACTATTTACATTCTTCAAACCTTTTTATATAGCAAATTTACGTGCAAAAAGTAAATAGTACAGTTAATAGATCAATTTAATCCAGTCATTTTAAGATGTTTATTATTTCTGGACAGGTAATGTATTCTTTATAGTCTAGTTTGAAATAGTTATTAATCTATCATAAAATTATATTTTACACATACAAAAACAAATGCACATAGTGTAATTTTTTATTGCAGAGGTTTTATTATAGTTTATTCTTTTAAACCCAAAATTACCTTCATCATTATGTGATTTCTAAACATTGTAAATACGGAGACATTTCGTTCTTGCTTAATTAGCTTCTTGCTGATTTTGCCCGCAATAACAGAAGCTAAAAGTTAAAGTTCGTCTTATTTTACCAAGCGAAGTTAGAGTTAAGACACTTAACCTGGGAACCAATGACTTCCGAACCACCATCAAGTGACCGGGCAGGCGAGCTGTGTGCAAGGACAGAATCGCTCAGACGGTCACCCATCCAAGGGACAGCCACGCTTGATGTTACTTGACTCCGTTATCTTACCATAACACCGGAACCCTCCGGTGAAGACCACTGGCGTACTTCCGGTCAATCTACTTCTGTCCCAAAAGAAAGATATCTGCATATCTTTATATTGAATCCAATCTCCCGACTTTACATAAGAGCGCTTGAGAACAACTGACGTTCTGATGCGCAGAGTTCTCAAGAGCACAGTCATTGTGCCTGGAAATCTATAAAAATGTACAAACAAAAAGAAGGAAAGTGTATAATATATTATAAATGCATGCTGATAAAATATTATTTGCACTTAAAGATACATATTCGAAATTTATTGAACATCCTTAGATAAAGAATTTAACGTGACATTTACGCAAGGCATTAAACGCTGTTTAATATTATCATGCCTTTGGTCGTAACATTCCCAACCTCCTCGTAGCTCCAGCACTTGTTGGAAGGGGCGATCAGTAAATTCGATAAATGAACTATAATAATTGATTGGCTATGACTGCCGATGGGAGCCCTCCATAAATATATATGTCTATGTTAGTTCTGTAACCCTCCACCATGTATTTCCTACATATATATATAGACTTACACAGTTCAAAGTTATTGTATCCATGGTAAATGTAGATAAGGAGACCACTCAACTAACTTGGTATCGTAAACATCCAATCGGTTAGATCATTCTATGTAATATTCTGACTATTTTACATAAATCTTCTTCGGAATACATTTAGGAAAATAACAAGGGACTGTATCTCAGTCTCAAGTTTTGTACGTGGACAATTTATCATGTTACATTATATCTACGATAAACAGGTTTTAAAAGTTATTTTTATACAGGTAATTATCATTATGTATGAAGAATAATTGGACTTGTTAATTCCACTATGATTTTGATTGCTATTGACTATAGCTAATAAATATCTTGATTACCATACAAAGTCTGCAAAACTCTTAAAATACTTATTACTTTTTAAGCCATCTTTTTTAGTTTGAATTTATTTACTAAGTATTATATTACAATAGAATGTTCCTCATAAAAATGATGTTATATGCAATTAAAAATCTACGATGGTCAACTTGTTCCATAATAAATAAACAAATTAGTGCAAACTGACAGAAAAAATAAAAACATTAAATCCATCTGAATGTGCTTCATAGTGTAGATTGTTCTCAAACCAAATTAGGATTGTCTACTGACAATGAATGACAAATTCGGCCAGCATGTATTTTGCAGTTCAGCAGCTGTTACTTACCCCTGAGCAACTTACTAAAGCCAGGGGCTAGCCACCCCAACCCTACCGTTGGAAGGAGATGAGCTCCAATTTAGACGTTACCTGGTCGCCATTAGCGGCACACCTGCTCGCTCCAGCTGTCCAGTAATGATGGGCCCGGCTGGCCATATGAAGACATTATCTCCAGCTTTATTAACCCGAAGTTGTTTAATGGGGTCCGCTCCGTTTGCCAAGAAGAGCGGATATATGAGCCGGCCACACCACCTGACGCTCTTCATCGCGAAGGTCGACCTGCACGCGTCGCCTCACATGCTGCTGCCATGTGGCCATCGCGAACCTTCCTCCACGCCTCCACCAATTTTACTCCAGAGATCTTGATCAGTACCTGTCTGGAGAGGACAGCCAAAAACTGTTCTTCGTGCGGGTATAATTGGTGTTTACATTATAAGAAGATGAAACCTACTCATCTATCACGTTTAGTTAGTAATCTAAAAACAAGAATGATGTGCAAGCTAATTATCTACCAAACATCATCAAGCATGGAATGTAAACTATTCCATTTGAGAGATTCAAATCACCGTAGAGTATTAATTTAGAATTTAGTTCACTTAAAATATTAAAGTATCGAGGATTGCATAGAATGGGTTTAATTAATGATTAAAAACAGGCGAGTGTTTATGGTGAAAAAAGAATATGCTAGGATACTTCTGCTTGGAAGTTAAATAAATAAAAAATTACCATAAATCAATTAAATTTATTTATTGGCCACGATATTTGAGCACAAGATATCGCTAATGATATTTGTTATGTGTATCACACTATATTAACGAACGTTTCATGTTTACTGTAAACATTTTTGACGTGTTAAAGTAATCATTGTAATATCAGTTTTTATATGTTCACTTAAACCATAATATATGTGTTCTGGCACTATAATATTTTGCAATTGTCGAAACTTAAAGCCCACATCTCACAAATTTGGGTTACTTGATTTAGAATTATTAGACAAATTAAATTTTAATAGACACTTAATGGAACTTAATGGACAGGTAATAGAAAACCAGCTAAAATTCCAATATATTTTATGAAGTAAATATGAACTTATACGATCATGATAATAGTATTAAAAAAATTAAAATATATTTTTAATTATTGATGTTTTTATTAGATTCTATACACAATATACCTAGGTATTATACGTAATAAATAAAGATAAAAGCAAGGAGAGTTTAATGAATAATCAAATATTTGCTAGCTCATCATATTTACAAATATATTGAACAGGGCTTGCAACAAATTCATATGGGACTTGCATATGGGAAATTGAATACGTAAAGAAATATATTTATTTGATCATAACCCATATATATATTGAGATACACCTTTCTTTTATTACTTTATTATTAATCATTATTGGTTATTATTAATGGTTAGTACAGAGGACTATGAATCCTATCCTAGTCATTTATTATTTACAATAAAGACAATTTTTAATGTAATTTCAATTATTATAATTTGTAATCATTGTTTCATAATGAATTCTAATAATCATTTATAAGCAATTGATAAAACTCTCACATAAGAGACTTGTTATTAATTCCAAACAATGATTTACAAATTAAAAAATACTACAAAAAGATAAATCATTTCAATGTGAAAAATAAAGAATTAAAAGTATATTATTTAAATAAGTTAATTTCATAGTACTAATTTAATCGTAAAAGAAATTATATTTTAAGCTGTGTCAGTGGGAGTTTTATTTTACTTTACCAAACACTATGTAAATATGTTAGAGATGATCATTTCAAAATAGATTAAAACTACGCAACGTATAAATCATTAGTTTCACCACTAATATATACAATAATAATATTTCTGAATGTCAAGCTGCCATATAAATCCCTCATTTAGCCATTAATGACATTTAAAATACAAATTGTACAGTTTCATATAATGTACCAATTTCATCATTATTTTGTCATTCGTTGTTATTTTCTAAAACGTTAAATAATTGCTTATTATCTTGGAAACATTTCTCTTCTTTCAATATTAGACTACGAATAGGTGTTACAGTAACGTAGGCGTCCAGCTTGACATGCTATTTGCGATGGCCTAGATGGTCCTCTAAATGTTTCAACTAAGCCTACCAGCGTATTAGTACTTCTAAAGAGTTATAAGAGAATGAAATCAATTTTAAGTATGAGCCATAAGAGCCATAAAAAATGCACAGTAGGTCAGCTTCATAGTTAATACAACTTCTTACTAAAAATGTTTTACGAATGTATACTGGATAAGGCTTAGAATGCAAAAGAAAGCCACGTGTATACTTTATGACTGTCAAATTGATAACGTTGATAATGAAAGTCCGCAATTGTCAAAAATATTCTTCAAAGTTGAATCTTAAAATGGTTTTCTGTGATTGTGCATATAACCATTAAAAAACATATTTCACTAAACTAACAACCATATTTAAAAATTAAAGTTTCCTCTTAAAAATCTAATTTCCCTAAATTAATTAAAAAAAGGTTTGGTTTTTAAATAAACTTTAGCACAAAATCAAACAGTAAGAAGTAGCAGAAAACTACAATAATTGGAAAAATGAACATTTAACTATATAAATAAAATTGCCCACAATAGTGTAAGAGGGAAGAAGGTGTTTACATAATACAATTAAAAAATTGTGTTATGTATGATTATTCCAGTGATTAGAGAAATAATAGTGCATTAAATACTTTAAATAACTTAATGGAATAAAGTGGTAAACAAAAAAATATATATATGTAAAAAAAATTCTTAGTGGACCACAAGGGTTACAAAGAAAAAACGTGAACTATAATCATACGCGAGTATGAGAACTTGACGAACGTCATTATAGTACAAAACCAGTTCAGTTACTGATTTAATAATGTTAGTACTTGATATTTCTGTAAAAGATTAAAAAAAAAAAGTCTTTCTTATTAAACTAACAGACTATAAGTGAAGAAGGAGCCCTTGCTCTATGACAAACAATCATAGCGTCCATCAAAATTGAGAGTCTCTCTTGTTAAACTAACAGACTATAAGTAAATAAGGAGCCCTTGATCTATGATAAAAAATCATAGCGTCCATCATAATTGAGAGTATCTCTTGTTAAACTAACAGACTATAAGTAAATAAGGAGCCCTTGCTCTATGATAAACAATCATAGCGTCCATCATAATTGAGAGTATCTCTTGTTAAACTAACAGACTATAAGTAAATAAGGAGCCCTTGCTCTATGATAAACAATCATAGCGTCCATCATAATTGAGAGTATATCTTGTTAAACTAACAGACTATAAGTAAACAAGGAGCCCTTGCTCTATGATAAACAATCATAGCGTCCATCATAATTGAGAGTATATCTTGTTAAACTAACAGACTATAAGTAAACAAGGAGCCCTTGCTCTATGATAAACAATCATAGCGTCCATCATATGAGAGTATCTCTTGTTAAACTAACAGACTATAAGTAAACAAGGAGCCCTTGCTCTATGATAAACAATCATAGCGTCCATCATAATTGAGAGTATATCTTGTTAAACTAACAGACTATAAGTAAACAAGGAGCCCTTGCTCTATGATAAACAATCATAGCGTCCATCATAATTGAGAGTATATCTTGTTAAACTAACAGACTATAAGTAAACAAGGAGCCCTTGTTCTATGATAAACAATCATAGCGTCCATCATAATTGAGAGTCTCTCTTGTTAAACTAACAGACTATAAGTGAAGAAGGAGCCCTTGTTCTATGACAAACAATCATAGCGTCCATCATAATTGAGAGTCTCTTTTGTTAAACTAACAGACTATAAGTAAACAAGGAGCCCTTGCTCTATGATAAACAATCATAGCGTCCATCATAATTGAGAGTATCTCTTGTTAAACTAACAGACTATAAGTAAATAAGGAGCCCTTGCTCTATGATAAACAATCATAGCGTCCATCATAATTGAGAGTATATCTTGTTAAACTAACAGACTATAAGTAAATAAGGAGCCCTTGCTCTATGATAAACAATCATAGCGTCCATCATAATTGAGAGTATCTCTTGTTAAACTAACAGACTATAAGTAAATAAGGAGCCCTTGCTCTATGATAAACAATCATAGCGTCCATCATAATTTCTCATCAACTCTTGTATCTCTTGTTAAACTAACAGACTATAAGTAAATAAGGAGCCCTTGCTCTATGATAAACAATCATAGCGTCCATCATAATTTCTCATCAACTCTTGTATCTCTTGTTAAACTAACAGACTGTAAGTAAATAAGGAGCCCTTGCTCTATGATAAACAATCATAGCGTCCATCATAATTTCTCATCAAGTCTTGTTCTTGTATCTCTTGTTAAACTAACAGACTGTAAGTAAATAAGGAGCCCTTGCTCTATGATAAACAATCATAGCGTCCATCATAATTTCTCATCAACTCTTGTATCTCTTGTTAAACTAACAGACTGTAAGTAAATAAGGAGCCCTTGCTCTATGATAAACAATCATAGCGTCCATCATAATTGAGAGTATATCTTGTTAAACTAACAGACTATAAGTAAACAAGGAGCCCTTGCTCTATGATAAACAATCATAGCGTCCATCATAATTGAGAGTATCTCTTGTTAAACTAACAGACTATAAGTAAATAAGGAGCCCTTGCTCTATGATAAACAATCATAGCGTCCATCATAATTTCTCATCAACTCTTGTATCTCTTGTTAAACTAACAGACTATAAGTAAATAAGGAGCCCTTGCTCTATGATAAACAATCATAGCGTCCATCATAATTTCTCATCAACTCTTGTATCTCTTGTTAAACTAACAGACTGTAAGTAAATAAGGAGCCCTTGCTCTATGATAAACAATCATAGCGTCCATCATAATTTCTCATCAAGTCTTGTTCTTGTATCTCTTGTTAAACTAACAGACTGTAAGTAAATAAGGAGCCCTTGCTCTATGATAAACAATCATAGCGTCCATCATAATTTCTCATCAACTCTTGTATCTCTTGTTAAACTAACAGACTGTAAGTAAATAAGGAGCCCTTGCTCTATGATAAACAATCATAGCGTCCATCATAATTGAGAGTATATCTTGTTAAACTAACAGACTATAAGTAAACAAGGAGCCCTTGCTCTATGATAAACAATCATAGCGTCCATCATAATTGAGAGTCTCTCTCTTTAAACTAACAGACTGTAAGTAAATAAGGAGCCCTTGCTCTATGATAAACAATCATAGCGTCCATCATAATTGAGAGTATATCTTGTTAAACTAATAGACTATAAGTAAACAAGGAGCCCTTGCTCTATGATAAACAATCATAGCGTCCATCATAATTGAGAGTCTCTCTCTTTAAACTAACAGACAGTAAGTAAATAAGGAGCCCTTGCTCTATGATAAACAATCATAGCGTCCATCATAATTGAGAGTATATCTTGTTAAACTAACAGACTATAAGTAAACAAGGAGCCCTTGCTCTATGATAAACAATCATAGCGTCCATCATAATTGAGAGTATATCTTGTTAAACTAACAGACTACAAGTAAACAAGGAGCCCTTGCTCTATGATAAACAATCATAGCGTCCATCATAATTGAGAGTATATCTTGTTAAACTAACAGACTACAAGTAAACAAGGAGCCCTTGCTCTATGATAAACAATCATAGCGTCCATCATAATTGAGAGTCTCTCTCTTTAAACTAACAGACTGTAAGTAAATAAGGAGCCCTTGCTCTATGATAAACAATCATAGTGTCCATCATAATTGAGAGTATATCTTGTTAAACTAACAGACTATAAGTAAACAAGGAGCCCTTGCTCTATGATAAACAATCATAGTGTCCATCATAATTGAGAGTCTCTCTCTTTAAACTAACAGACTGTAAGTAAATAAGGAGCCCTTGCTCTATGATAAACAATCATAGCGTCCATCATAATTGAGAGTATATCTTGTTAAACTAACAGACTATAAGTAAACAAGGAGCCCTTGCTCTATGATAAACAATCATGGTGTCCATCATAATTGAGAGTCTCTCTCTTTAAACTAACAGACTATAAGTAAATAAGGAGCCCTTGCTCTATGATAAACAATCATAGCGTCCATCATAATTGAGAGTCTCTCTCTTTAAACTAACAGACTGTAAGTAAATAAGGAGCCCTTGCTCTATGATAAACAATCATAGTGTCCATCATAATTGAGAGTATATCTTGTTAAACTAACAGACTATAACTAAACAAGGAGCCCTTGCTCTATGATAAACAATCATAGTGTCCATCATAATTGAGAGTCTCTCTCTTTAAACTAACAGACTGTAAGTAAATAAGGAGCCCTTGCTCTATGATAAACAATCATAGCGTCCATCATAATTGAGAGTATATCTTGTTAAACTAACAGACTATAAGTAAACAAGGAGCCCTTGCTCTATGATAAACAATCATAGTGTCCATCATAATTGAGAGTCTCTCTCTTTAAACTAACAGACTGTAAGTAAATAAGGAGCCCTTGCTCTATGATAAACAATCATAGTGTCCATCATAATTGAGAGTATATCTTGTTAAACTAACAGACTATAAGTAAACAAGGAGCCCTTGCTCTATGATAAACAATCATAGTGTCCATCATAATTGAGAGTCTCTCTCTTTAAACTAACAGACTGTAAGTAAATAAGGAGCCCTTGCTCTATGATAAACAATCATAGCGTCCATCATAATTGAGAGTATATCTTGTTAAACTAACAGACTATAAGTAAACAAGGAGCCCTTGCTCTATGATAAACAATCATAGTGTCCATCATAATTGAGAGTCTCTCTCTTTAAACTAACAGACTGTAAGTATTTAAGGAGCCCTTGCTCTATGATAAACAATCATAGTGTCCATCATAATTGAGAGTATATCTTGTTAAACTAACAGACTATAAGTAAACAAGGAGCCCTTGCTCTATGATAAACAATCATAGTGTCCATCATAATTGAGAGTCTCTCTCTTTAAACTAACAGACTGTAAGTAAATAAGGAGCCCTTGCTCTATGATAAACAATCATAGCGTCCATCATAATTGAGAGTATATCTTGTTAAACTAACAGACTATAAGTAAACAAGGAGCCCTTGCTCTATGATAAACAATCATAGTGTCCATCATAATTGAGAGTCTCTCTCTTTAAACTAACAGACTGTAAGTAAATAAGGAGCCCTTGCTCTATGATAAACAATCATAGCGTCCATCATAATTGAGAGTATATCTTGTTAAACTAACAGACTATAAGTAAATAAGGAGCCCTTGCTCTATGATAAACAATCATAGTGTCCATCATAATTGAGAGTCTCTCTCTTTAAACTAACAGACTATAAGTAAATAAGGAGCCCTTGCTCTATGATAAACAATCATAGCGTCCATCATAATTGAGAGTCTCTCTCTTTAAACTAACAGACTATAAGTAAATAAGGAGCCCTTGCTCTATGATAAACAATCATAGCGTCCATCATAATTGAGAGTATATCTTGTTAAACTAACAGACTATAAGTAAATAAGGAGCCCTTGCTCTATGATAAACAATCATAGTGTCCATCATAATTGAGAGTCTCTCTCTTTAAACTAACAGACTATAAGTAAACAAGGAGCCCTTGCTCTATGATAAACAATCATAGCGTCCATCATAATTGAGAGTATATCTTGTTAAACTAACAGCTTACAAGTAAACAAGGAGCCCTTGCTCTATGATAAACAATCATAGCGTCCATCATAATTGAGAGTATATCTTGTTAAACTAACAGACTACAAGTAAACAAGGAGCCCTTGCTCTATGATAAACAATCATAGCGTCCATCATAATTGAGAGTCTCTCTCTTTAAACTAACAGACTGTAAGTAAATAAGGAGCCCTTGCTCTATGATAAACAATCATAGTGTCCATCATAATTGAGAGTATATCTTGTTAAACTAACAGACTATAAGTAAACAAGGAGCCCTTGCTCTATGATAAACAATCATAGTGTCCATCATAATTGAGAGTCTCTCTCTTTAAACTAACAGACTGTAAGTAAATAAGGAGCCCTTGCTCTATGATAAACAATCATAGCGTCCATCATAATTGAGAGTATATCTTGTTAAACTAACAGACTATAAGTAAACAAGGAGCCCTTGCTCTATGATAAACAATCATGGTGTCCATCATAATTGAGAGTCTCTCTCTTTAAACTAACAGACTATAAGTAAATAAGGAGCCCTTGCTCTATGATAAACAATCATAGCGTCCATCATAATTGAGAGTCTCTCTCTTTAAACTAACAGACTGTAAGTAAATAAGGAGCCCTTGCTCTATGATAAACAATCATAGTGTCCATCATAATTGAGAGTATATCTTGTTAAACTAACAGACTATAACTAAACAAGGAGCCCTTGCTCTATGATAAACAATCATAGTGTCCATCATAATTGAGAGTCTCTCTCTTTAAACTAACAGACTGTAAGTAAATAAGGAGCCCTTGCTCTATGATAAACAATCATAGCGTCCATCATAATTGAGAGTATATCTTGTTAAACTAACAGACTATAAGTAAACAAGGAGCCCTTGCTCTATGATAAACAATCATAGTGTCCATCATAATTGAGAGTCTCTCTCTTTAAACTAACAGACTGTAAGTAAATAAGGAGCCCTTGCTCTATGATAAACAATCATAGTGTCCATCATAATTGAGAGTATATCTTGTTAAACTAACAGACTATAAGTAAACAAGGAGCCCTTGCTCTATGATAAACAATCATAGTGTCCATCATAATTGAGAGTCTCTCTCTTTAAACTAACAGACTGTAAGTAAATAAGGAGCCCTTGCTCTATGATAAACAATCATAGCGTCCATCATAATTGAGAGTATATCTTGTTAAACTAACAGACTATAAGTAAACAAGGAGCCCTTGCTCTATGATAAACAATCATAGTGTCCATCATAATTGAGAGTCTCTCTCTTTAAACTAACAGACTGTAAGTATTTAAGGAGCCCTTGCTCTATGATAAACAATCATAGTGTCCATCATAATTGAGAGTATATCTTGTTAAACTAACAGACTATAAGTAAACAAGGAGCCCTTGCTCTATGATAAACAATCATAGTGTCCATCATAATTGAGAGTCTCTCTCTTTAAACTAACAGACTGTAAGTAAATAAGGAGCCCTTGCTCTATGATAAACAATCATAGCGTCCATCATAATTGAGAGTATATCTTGTTAAACTAACAGACTATAAGTAAACAAGGAGCCCTTGCTCTATGATAAACAATCATAGTGTCCATCATAATTGAGAGTCTCTCTCTTTAAACTAACAGACTGTAAGTAAATAAGGAGCCCTTGCTCTATGATAAACAATCATAGCGTCCATCATAATTGAGAGTATATCTTGTTAAACTAACAGACTATAAGTAAATAAGGAGCCCTTGCTCTATGATAAACAATCATAGTGTCCATCATAATTGAGAGTCTCTCTCTTTAAACTAACAGACTATAAGTAAATAAGGAGCCCTTGCTCTATGATAAACAATCATAGCGTCCATCATAATTGAGAGTCTCTCTCTTTAAACTAACAGACTATAAGTAAATAAGGAGCCCTTGCTCTATGATAAACAATCATAGCGTCCATCATAATTGAGAGTATATCTTGTTAAACTAACAGACTATAAGTAAATAAGGAGCCCTTGCTCTATGATAAACAATCATAGTGTCCATCATAATTGAGAGTCTCTCTCTTTAAACTAACAGACTATAAGTAAACAAGGAGCCCTTGCTCTATGATAAACAATCATAGTGTCCATCATAATTGAGAGTCTCTCTCTTTAAACTAACAGACTATAAGTAAATAAGGAGCCCTTGCTCTATGATAAACAATCATAGTGTCCATCATAATTGAGAGTCTCTCTCTTTAAACTAACAGACTATAAGTAAATAAGGAGCCCTTGCTCTATGATAAACAATCATAGCGTCCATCATAATTGAGAGTCTCTCTCTTTAAACTAACAGACTATAAGTAAATAAGGAGCCCTTGCTCTATGATAAACAATCATAGTGTCCATCATAATTGAGAGTATATCTTGTTAAACTAACAGACTATAAGTAAACAAGGAGCCCTTGCTCTATGATAAACAATCATAGCGTCCATCATAATTGAGAGTCTCTGTCTTTAAACTAACAGACTGTAAGTAAATAAGGAGCCCTTGCTCTATGATAAACAATCATAGTGTCCATCATAATTGAGAGTCTCTCTCTTTAAACTAACAGACTATAAGTAAATAAGGAGCCCTTGCTCTATGATAAACAATCATAGTGTCCATCATAATTGAGAGTCTCTCTCTTTAAACTAACAGACTATAAGTAAATAAGGAGCCCTTGCTCTATGATAAACAATCATAGTGTCCATCATAATTGAGAGTATATCTTGTTAAACTAACAGACTATAAGTAAACAAGGAGCCCTTGCTCTATGATAAACAATCATAGCGTCCATCATAATTGAGAGTCTCTCTCTTTAAACTAACAGACTGTAAGTAAATAAGGAGCCCTTGCTCTATGATAAACAATCATAGCGTCCATCATAATTGAGAGTATATCTTGTTAAACTAACAGACTATAAGTAAACAAGGAGCCCTTGCTCTATGATAAACAATCATAGCGTCCATCATAATTGAGAGTATCTCTTGTTAAACTAACAGACTGTAAGTAAATAAGGAGCCCTTGCTCTATGATAAACAATCATAGCGTCCATCATAATTGAGAGTATATCTTGTTAAACTAACAGACTACAAGTAAACAAGGAGCCCTTGCTCTATGATAAACAATCATAGTGTCCATCATAATTGAGAGTCTCTCTCTTTAAACTAACAGACTGTAAGTAAATAAGGAGCCCTTGCTCTATGATAAACAATCATAGCGTCCATCATAATTGAGAGTATCTCTTGTTAAACTAACAGACTATAATTAAATAAGGAGCCCTTGCTCTATGATAAACAATCATAGCGTCCATCATAATTGAGAATATATCTTGTTAAACTAACAGACTAATAAATAAGGAGACTAATTAATAAAGTAAATAAGGAGCCCTTGCTCTATGATAAACAATCATAGCGTCCATCATAATTGAGAGTATATCTTGTTAAACTAACAGACTACAAGTAAACAAGGAGCCCTTGCTCTATGATAAACAATCATAGTGTCCATCATAATTGAGAGTCTCTCTCTTTAAACTAACAGACTGTAAGTAAATAAGGAGCCCTTGCTCTATGATAAACAATCATAGCGTCCCTCATAATTGAGAGTCTCTCTTGTTAAACTAACAGACTATAATTAAATAAGGAGCCCTTGCTCTATGATAAACAATCATAGCGTCCATCATAATTGAGAATATATCTTGTTAAACTAACAGACTAATAAATAAGGAGACTAATTAATAAAGTAAATAAGGAGCCCTTGCTCTATGATAAACAATCATAGCGTCCATCATAATTGAGAATATATCTTGTTAAACTAACAGACTAATAAATAAGGAGACTAATTAATAAAGTAAATAAGGAGCCCTTGCTCTATGATAAACAATCATAGCGTCCATCATAATTGAGAATATATCTTGTTAAACTAACAGACTAATAAATAAGGAGACTAATTAATAAAGTAAATAAGGAGCCCTTGCTCTATGATAAACAATCATAGCGTCCGTCATAATTGAGAATATATCTTGTTAAACTAACAGACTAATAAATAAGGAGACTAATTAATAAAGTAAATAAGGAGCCCTTGCTCTATGATAAACAATCATAGCGTCCATCATAATTGAGAATATATCTTGTTAAACTAACAGACTAATAAATAAGGAGACTAATTAATAAAGTAAATAAGGAGCCCTTGCTCTATGATAAACAATCATAGCGTCCATCATAATTGAGAATATATCTTGTTAAACTAACAGACTAATAAATAAGGAGACTAATTAATAAAGTAAATAAGGAGCCCTTGCTCTCTGATAAACAATCGGCGCACGCTAAAGTTAATGAGTAAAATATTGTTAGTCTATCAACTCTGATACTACGTTTTAATGTGTTATAACACTGTACTAAACACGTTTGTAATTATAAATTACAGTTAATTTTAAATTTATAAGTAGAATTTCAATTGAATATTACCACGGAGAGGTAATTTTTCTTTGAAAACGTAGAAAATACAAATATTTCTATACAGTTTAACCATTTCTTTTCTTCTTGTGCGACTGAAGAGAGTGTGATCTTTGGACATAAGTAAGATCAAGAGCAAACTATTTAAAGTATGATTTATGAAATAAATATTTTCCCTACAAATATATATTATATTAGTATTGATATTATAAAAAAAATATGTAACCTAATTATAAAAGTAATCTGAAGCAAGTATATTCTTTGGTGGTAGTTATTAATGATACTTACAAACATTATTCGGTAATTCTCTATTAATACTTAGTCAACCTCAAACCTTTTCATACTTTGATAATGGATTTTTTGACGTTAAATAACAATATTTAGTAGAAATAGGTGTCACAAACATAGATTTAGTATCGTTAGTGATACATTAGTTTACACCAAGGCTGCCCTTTTACATCGCGCCACGGCAGTTGTGCTTAGGTTATTATAGCCCATTTAGAATATTTTTTACATATTCTACTGACTGAAAAACGACTTGCCATAATCAAATATGTTATTACAACTTCATTCTACAGTATAATAAACTAACCTAACCACAATGGCCGCGCTGTGAATGGTACGATTTTAATAGATGGCTTCCGTTTAATACTAAAAATTGCTTTTTCCTTACATTAAAATTGTTTGAGAAACCCAAATATTCCTAAAAATTTTTATTTAACGTCATTAAAATCCAATATCAAAGTATGAAAATAATTTAGGTTGATTGAGCAATAGTAGAAAATACCTATTATTTTGTCAACCAATTATTTCAACAGTTGCCATTGTGATGATCCCAGCCAACCGTCATAAGTTTCCCGATCGTCAATAATGTTGGTATATAAGTAGCGTAATTGAATATCGGTTTCATTCCTTTAAGAGGATCTCTAGTCTGAAAAAGATAAGCTTGGTTTACCGAAATAAATCAATTTAATAATTGTTACTTATATTACAACATTTGTGCTTTGTTACTCGTAAGTGCACGTGTTTTGTTACTTGTAAGTGCACGTGTTTTGTTACTCGTACGTGCACGTGTTTTGTTACTCGTAAGTGCACGTGTTTTGTTACTCGTACGTGCACGTGTTTTGTTACTCGTAAGTGCACGTGTTTTGTTACTCGTATGTGCACGTGTTTTGTTACTCGTATGTGCACGTGTTTTGTTACTCGTAAGTGCACGTGTTTTGTTCCTCTTAAGTGTACGTGTTTTGTTACTCGTACGTGCACGTGTTTTGTCACTCGTACGTGCACGTGTTTTGTTACTCGTATGTGCACGTGTTTTGTTACTCGTACGTGCACGTGTTTTGTTACTGGTAAGTGCACGTGTTTTGTTACTCGTACGTGCACGTGTTTTGCAAATATGTTTACTAGCAATGTTTTTGGAATCAATAGTATTTTTTATAGAGGTATATTTTACAGGCCAATAAGTTCTGATGTTTAACCATTTTTGTATCCACTGAATATTGCATTATAGTACTAGACAGCACCGTTCAGGCGTCATGCTCACCTAAGCCTGAAATTAGCCAGGAACACTCTGAATTAACTCTTCTGCCCCCTCCCCCTTACCCAATTCCTCATTGTCCAACTCATCTCAATTAAAAATACTCCCCTGTAGACAATAGCGGATTCTGATTACCATAGAACTATGCTATATACAGTTTCTAAGTAACATCTGTTGTTCAAATCATTAGTGAGCCACAAAGGGTTATTGGATATGAAAATTACAGATTGAAATATCCAGGTTCAGTTTCCGATTACATTTATTACAGTATTTACAGTTTACCTGCTACTCTAGTTGCATTGTTTAGTAATACTTTACTAACTAAAGAAATTAAAAATGTAAATTTAGTAAATATTTAGTAAAAAAGGAAGTTATGTTGAGTTGTGAATTGTAATATATGTTATAATAATTATATCAAACTGTGATTAAAACCCGTATGCCGTTAAATAACCTCTGCAATTTCACTTAAACAGATGAACCTAGTAGTTAAGTGCCTACTAATGTATATCGCTAAGAAACTACAAGCTATCAAGACCACATTTAGCTTCATTTTAATACTGACATGCTATACCAAGTGTTAGGTTTTTTTTTCTGGTATGTGCTGATTAACAATATGTAGCATGGCTAAATTATAGTGTCTACGTCAACAATCACGAAAAATAAATCTAATAGTTATATGTGTTCGCGTATTTTAATATGTTCCGAATCTGATACGCCTCGTTAAATAATCGACGGAATACAATTGATCTAATATAATCGTCTAAAAATAGAATATTTTTAGATAGGTTTTATATATGTTAACGTTAAGTAGCCTGGATAAATTAGTTTCTATGTCAACAATCAAACTCAACAATGTAAACAAGTACCAAACTGTTTATCAAAACAACAAATTGCCACTTTTATTTATTTTCGAAACAAATACAAATCTTTTCTTGCCTAAAACACAAGTTTGTTTGCTGATAAAGAGTAAATAATAAAGATAGGAGCTGTAGTACAAGAACACTACACCCCATCATCTTTGGAATAAATACAAAACTGATAAAACATGAAGAATGTGCCTTAATTCCCGATGGTCTATGTAAATAAATAACCCAAGAGCAATTTTCATCTACGTTTATTTTATGGATTCAAACTCCATATGTGGCTGACAGTACATCCCAGCTTAAACTCACTATATCTAAACCAATTTTGTAAATAGCTGTCTAGAAAGTTAAGTAAACATTTCTCAAACATTTCTTTATATTCTACAATAAGCTGCAATTCTTAAGATCATGAAAATGGATTAAATATTTGCAACACTTTTCCAGCAATTGTTTTTGTTTTTCAAGTTTGTTTATAGCTGCAATATAAGTGAATTGTGGATGTAAACATGGATTTAGAAACACACTTGAAAAATAACACATTGAGAAACTCGTCACATTGAGAAAATAACAGCTTTGTATGAAATAAACACTGAAATCTAAAGCATAAAGCACTGCCTCGATAGCTGACGAGTTCAGATAACCAGTTTTGCACTGGAAGATGAGCAGTTACCTATGAGCAGGAAGATGGTATGAGCAGTTACCTAAAATGCGTTACTAACATTTGCCTGGCAATGCCAAGTATTGATTAAGGTTTACTTGGGAACTTGAATCTAAGATAGCGCATTAGCTTTTCAAATCATTGGACACTAATAATTGGACACTTTGGTGGTTTATATCCAATTATTACAGTATACTAAGGTCTGTAAAACAAGTAGTATAAGAAACACTTATTAATGCCTTCCTCCATACAGGACGTCTACCAGCTAGCTGTCTGGAAATGTCTAGGATCTAATATTTTGAATTCATGTATTATGTAAAACTAATCTGTGTAACAGAGAAAATTGAATAAAAGTTTTATACAGGAAACATGAACTAACATGGCACAAATGTGAATCGAAGGACCTTCTTTAGGGCAGGAATGGAAGAGATAAATGTTGCAAATTCCAATATGTGGGCGAATTATATACGTTTAAGGGTTTATTGTACATAAATTTGGTATGTACCTAAACCAAATATACGTATAATTGTATGTTTTAACCTAAACATTGATAAGATATTTGATTTTATAACTCAGGTATTTAAACTTAGATAGCATAGCAGATATTATTTATCTTTCTAACAATAGGTAAATAGGCTACCTAAATATGCATAGAACTGACACAGTAGTTTATTTTCAAACAAGGCCAATATTGTGTACTATAACAATTGTTCTATTTATATGTTTGCAAGTTAAAATAATCAAAGATCATAAACATATTAAAAAATAGATATGTAAAATTTATGTAATTAAATTAACACACCATTAATGGTTATATCACTAACGGTATGAAACTAATATCTAAGTTACAGCTTAAAAGACTATTGTAATAAAAGTTAAACGAAATTTTATTTGACCAGGTATAGTTAGGAATGTCTAAACATCATACCATTAGTGAATTTTTAATTATTTTAATTAAGACCAATACTTTTAAAGAACTAAACTTATTTTTGCTACATAAATCGTTTGTTGAATTTATTTACCCAATATCAAATATTACTTTATTTAATAAAAAATATTTTTAACATCTTCAAAATAAGTCTATACCATACACTTTATCTTTTTAAACAATCAGAAAGAAAGAAAAAAAAATATATATATACTGTATTTTTTAATTATTTAACCCTCCCTATACCAAAATCGTATTTGTTACTTGGAATACCGATTGCAGGGGCAAACAAAAATCACTCTTTTTATACCACACCCCCCCAATTTTTTGTCATGTTAATGAATGTGTGTAACAGCTATTTTACAGGGCGGAAAAATATTGAAACGCTTTTACGACAACGTTATTTTTTCTAGAGATAATTTAATAATTTGTGTTTTTGTAATTATGTTCCATAAAGTTTAATTAGAATAATTTACTTAAAATCATTAAATAGTGGAGAAAAAATATTATTCAAATTAGTTACTTTGAAATTCAAATGACCACTGCTCTGGAAAGGATAAACCTTTCGAAGTTCGATTTGGAGCAATTATTTTTTCTTGAATATACCTTTCATTTGATACCAAACATGACCTTGGCTTTTTAAAACGATTTTCGTTAAACTCCTTGTGGGCCATCCCTTTGAAAACATGGAATGTCGCTAATGGCGTCAGAAAGTATGTTCTTTGTAACCATCATGAACAAGATTTCACTTTTACAAGTGAAGTCATAGAAAAGCTGTAAAAGCTTTTCCATATTTTTCCACTCTTTATAATACATACCGTTAAATAAATAAATAGTAAGAACTGGAAAGGTTATTTATTAATTAAAACTATAGACATAATTTAAGGAATTAAAATTAATTTTTTTTTTATTATTAGTAAACACTTGCAAAGTCTCACGTATTGCGGTCAATGTTGAGTGATCAAGGAAATCCTTACAATATGCACATTATTCTTTATCACGTGTTTCCACATACAAAGTTTTTCACATTTGCATCAGTTGTTGGATATTTTGCAAAATTTCCTTCGTTTTCCACTAGATGATTCCACACAGCAGTTGTTTTGTAATCCGTGAAACTTATCTAACATGTGGTTTATGTTAGATGTAGTTTCATGTCCTACAACAAAAATGGGTTTTGTGGGGAAATGATCACATAAAATACTATGGAGAGGGGAACGGGTAAACAAGTTCCATGATTTATTTTAAGTTTTTTTTAATACCATGAAATAATTTATAATTATTAAAATACGTTTTGTTATATTAATTATATTTTTAGTAACAATCTAAATCCGACTCATTACAATTTTAAAATTTTTTGGAGTAATACATGCATTTAATAACTATTTTTCAAAATGGTGTAATTCTTAAACCCCCCCCCCCCCAAATAAAAGAATTAAATATTTTCCTTTTTTAGACATCCATATTTATGAAAGTATAACTGGACTTTTTTTACATACAAACTCTTTAAATAGAGATTATAAATCTATACATAATGCATTCCCAAATGGTTTGAATGAAAAAGAATATCCATTAAACATTTGTTCAATATAATGAGCTGAGTAAAATGTTGTCCATCATCCATTTGTGATTACAACAAAACCGGCCTGAAGTGCCACCCCTTTCATCCTCATTTCCCCACCCTCACTCCCAACCGGGAGAACATTCATGACTAATGATGAATGATGGACTTGAAACTAAATTGACTTTCGCTGTAATCCCTCTTTTGTAGTTCAAGTGCCTCTTTACACGTTGTGATAAATGTACTGGCTCGCAACGCCATGTTGATGTACTTGACGTGTAATTGGATACTGCTGGATGTTTATGACAACATACACTACCACTTGGGAACATATTACAGTACTTACACTCTAACATGTGTGGTGTAGGCAGTTCTGTACTTGCTCGCAACGTCATGTTGATGTGTTTGACGTGTAATTGGATACTTACTGGATGTTTATGACAGCATACACTACCACTTGGGAACATATTACAGTACTCACACTGTGACATGTGTTGTGATAGGCAGTTCTGTACTGGCTTGCAACGTCATGTTGATGTGTTTGACGAGTAATTGGATACTGAGTGGATGTTTATGACAACATACTCTACCACTTGGGAACATATTACAGTACTCACACTGTTACATGTGTGGTATATGCAGTTCTGTACTTGCTCACAACGTCATGTTGATATGGTTGACGAGTAATTGGATACTGCTGGATGTTTATGACAACATACACTGCCACTTGGGAACAGATTACAATACTCACACTGTAACATGTGTGGTATACACAGTTCTGTACTTTGTCTCAACGTCATGTTGATGTGTTTGACGGGTAATTGGATACTGCTGGATGATTATGACAACATACACTGCCACTTGGGAACATATTACAATACTCACACTGTAACATGTGTGGTATACACAGTTCTGTACTGGCTCGCAACGTAATGTTGATGTGTTTGACGAGTAATTGGATACTGCTGGATGTTTATGACAACATACACTATCACTTGGGAATATATTACAGTACTCACACTGTTACATGTGTGGGATAGGCAGTTCTGTACTTGGTCACAACGTCATGTTTATGTGTTTGACGAGTAATTGGATACTGCTGGATGTTTATGACAACATACACTGCCACTTGGGAACATATTACAGTATTCACACTGTTACATGTGTGGGAAAGGCAGTTCTGTACTTGGGTCACAACGTCATGTTTATGTGTTTGACGAGTAATTGGATACTGCAGGATGTTTATGACAACATACAATGCCACTTGGGAACATATTACAGTACTCACACTGTAACATGTGTGGGATAGGCAGTTCAGTACTTGGTCACAACGTCATGTTTATGTGTTTGACGAGTAATTGGATACTGCAGGATGTTTATGACAACATACACTGCCACTTGGGAACATATTACAGTACTCACACTGTGACATGTGTGGGATAGGCAGTTCAGTACTTGGTCACAACGTCATTTTGAATTGTTTAACGAATAATTGGATACTACTGGATGTTTATGACAACATACACTGCCACTTGGGAACATATTACAGTACTCACACTGTGACATGTGTGGGATAGGCAGTTCAGTACTTGGTCACAACGTCATTTTGAATTGTTTAACGAATAATTGGATACTACTGGATGTTTATGACAACATACACTGCCACTTGGGAACATATTACAGTACTCACACTGTGACATGTGTGGTATAGGCAGTTCAGTACTTGGTCACAACGTCATTTTGAATTGTTTAACGAATAATTGGATACTACTGGATGTTTATGACAACATACACTGCCACTTGGGAACATATTACAGTACTCACACTGTGACATGTGTGGGATAGGCAGTTCAGTACTTGGTCACAACGTCATTTTGAATTGTTTAACGAATAATTGGATACTACTGGATGTTTATGACAACATACACTGCCACTTGGGAACATATTACAGTACTCACACTGTAACATGTGTGGGATAGGCAGTTCTGTACTTGGGTCACAACGTCATGTTTATGTGTTTGACGAGTAATTGGATACTGCAGGATGTTTATGACAACATACACTGCCACTTGGGAACATATTACAGTACTCACACTGTGACATGTGTGGGATAGGCAGTTCAGTACTTGGTCACAACGTCATTTTGAATTGTTTAACGAATAATTGGATACTACTGGATGTTTATGACAACATACACTACCACTTGGGAACATATTACAGTACTCACACTGTGACATGTGTGGGATAGGCAGTTCTGTACTTGGTCACAACATCATGTTGATGTGTTTGACGAGTAATTGGATACTGCTGGATAATTATGACAACATACAGTACCACTTGGGAACGTATTACAATACCCACATTGTAACATATGTTGTTCAAACAGTTCTGCACTGGATCACCAAGCCATGTCATGTGTTTGACAAGTAATTGGATGTCTGGATGTTTATGATAATATACTCTACCACTTGAGAACATATTACAGTACACACATTGTAACAATTCTGGTACAAACAGTTCTTTACTGGCTTGTTACGTTACGTCATGTGTTTGACGAATAATTGGATGCCTGGATGTCTACGACAACGTACACTACCACTTGGGAACGTATTAAAGTATAGGTAGCTCTGTACTGCCTCGTACTTTCATGTTGATGTGTTTGACGAGTAATTGGATGTCTGGATGTTTATGACAACATACTCTAGTACTTATGAACATATTGCAATACTTACACTGTGCCATGTGTTGAATGGGCAGTACTGTACTGGCTCGCAACGTCTTGTTGATGTATTTTTGGACGAGTTTTGGGATGCCTGGACTTTCGTGAGGACATACACTATCAATTGGGAAATATTATGTTGTAATTGTGGGATCTTAATTATGTTTTTTTAAACACAATTTCATAGGAAATTTTTCACCTCAGTTTGGCCTACCTCTTTTTTGTAACTGGATATAAGCATAGGGGTCCTCGATCGACAAGTAATAACACTCTCATTGTAATACTTTGAAACTATTGAGAGGAAAATGTTTTTTAACTAATGGCAAATTACTTTATTTAAAAATAATTTATAAAATTGATTTCAGGAAGGTATATGGTCATACAATGTTTATTTAGATTTAGTATTAGCTATATTGCTTGTATGGTTGTAACAGCGGTAAAAATATTTGAGTGAGCTTCTTGTTAACAAAATTTATTTGGATTATGTAAGTTATAAGATATTATTAGATTTCTTATGGAAGTGTGGGATATGAGGAGTTTTATTAAATTGGTTAATTTAGTTATTTGTTTAACCTTAAGCAATGCGTTAGATAAGGAGATATTGCAGATAGCACTGAGTGTTGGTGTTCCTTAAGGCACATTTTTGGTACAGTCCAATATAGTGTACAGTACAAGTAAACGTCACACAACACACATTTATTACAATATAAACACAAAATGCACAAATATATTACAATACAAGCACAAAATACACAAATATTATGGTGATAGATTTCGGTGAACTACGCTCACCTTCCTCAGACCAATTCACAAAAGAATTCCCTTCTTTTGTGAATCCCTCTGGTCTGAGGAAGGTGAGCGTGGTTCACCGAAATCGATCACCATAATATTTGAACATTTTGTGCTTGTAATATATTTGTGCATTTCGTGCTTATATTGTAATAAATTTGTGTTGTGTGACGTTTACTTGTACTATATATGTACCAACACGTATGATGCTAATTAAAAAACTATTAATATAGTGTATGCAAATATATTACATCTTTGTGAAACTGATTTGAATATTAGTTGCATTTACCGGTATTAGAACCTTCATATATACATGTATAAAGGGGAAGAAAAGGATGAAAAGAAGACAAATATGGAGGAAGAACAAGCAAAAATAAAAATATGGTTTTGAAAATATAAAATGGTCCGTGGTTATGAATTTTACAGAACCAGATGTTAATATTATTTATAGACTAACATAAAAGTAAGAGTACTACATACAAGTAAATATAAATATTACTCTTGTTTATAAATACTTAATACTACCCAACTAGGATATTTAGGAGTTTAGTTGCATGACTTATTATCGTTGTGGAAATTCCTTATAAACTAGTTAACAAAGATATTAAATCCTACAAACTACAAATATTGCCTCATTTTTAATATAGTAACACTGGGAGACATTAGGAATATATATTCTTACTGTTTCAAAGTACATAGATTAAAATAAGGTGTTGTATAATGGGAAGTTGTATGATACAAATTTGCCTGTTTTGAAGGATTTACAAACGATTTTTGGAAAAGTAATTTAAAATATGGTAACAAAAACCTCCACAACCCCTTTTTAAACGACTAAATATACCATCTTTTAGAACAATATTTTTATATAAGATTATGTGATAAGATGTCCAAATTTACGTTGTAGGGCTCATTTAAAATGGTGCAAAAGCCAAACATTACTGCGTTCAATAAATCCTTCTTATATGTATGTTGTAAAAAAGCCCCATATTAATTTACCAAACACAATTAAGAAAACGTAAAAATGAATATAAGATCACAAAAGATGAAAGTATAAAAGTTTGATATCGTGGTATTCCTATAGTTTTAGAAAATACAGTATATTGTTTTTATTGCTAAGAAATATGAGTGACGTTTGTTTTATTGGATACGTTGTAGTTTTTCGTACTTATTTCCAGTACCTTAATTTTGGTTTACTGATTAAATGTGTAGCTTATTTCTCAGAATATTATAAACGTCTGTAATAATTTTCAAACTCTTTAACATAACTTTAGTTTTTGACATTGCTGTTCTTAAGAAATAAATTATTAATTAATTAATCGATTTAACCTAGGAATTAACTGTAAAATATGCTTATTCTGATATTAAAATTACTATATGGATCTATATGTGATGGCAGTCTCAAAACAAGCAAGTCTAGGAAAGATACGTAATATTTCCTTTCTTAAAATCAACCAATTTTTGCACTTAAAACTACGTATGCATGAATAAAAAATAAGTGTATTCTGTTCTAATTTGTTTTTAAGAATTAATGTACTATATGTTCAAAATAAAACATATTTATAAGTTCTCTTGCTATGGGAAGACAGCATCTAATTTTAACTTCAATTAAAGATCTCTGAACATTTATGTGATAGTTTGTCACACTTCATGTCAGTATAGTAATATCTTCTCACAAATCAAGAGATCAGAAGAAAGTTGAACTCACCTCTGAAGTCAAGATGCTGTTGATATGATTAGGGGTTGACTCTACAGGCATGATGACTCTCTGTCACTCAACCCAGACGTTACATGACTCTGCTCTTGGCGCAATCCTGACAGTTTCATTGTGATTTCCTCAAACAACATTTATCATTGAGGAAGCCTTCTACAGATGTGCAACTGTGTGGTTAGGATTTGGCTTTACTACTTATTTATCTTTATGGACTTGTTCTATGCAACTTCTCATTTATGACTCCTATCGAATAAACTGACTAATAGTTAGTATAAGAAATTGTAACACAGTTCTTTAAAAGAACTTACTTTACTTAGCTTTTCGATGTCTTATTTAATTAGTATTAGCCATTCTATTATATGCGGCTTTTGTTAATCATGTTTTTAATTCATTAATTTTGAATGGAGTTCGCTTGGTAATTAAATGAAAACTGAAGACAATATTTTGGTTTCAATTGCCATGATATGACAATTATTGTAACAGAGAGGTTGAACATGGGAAAACTCATAATATTTAATTAAAGAAATGTAAGATTAATTTGAAGACAATTTCAATTATTTAAGTGACACCTTTGACGATTTATGATGGCATTCCAGCATACAAACAATCTTAACGACTCTTCAGGTTGTGGTTGACGCATAGTATTTCATTTCATGTGATTCTAGGAACATTGATACATTTTTTCAACCCATCATATGAAATTCTATGTTGAGTGAGCTGGGCCATCTGCGTAGGCTCCCATCGGTGGAACAGACTAATAAACAGATGCAAGTATTCATCAAATTTGCGCAAGTTCCTTGAAGTCCTCGTAAACTTATCAACCGTTAATTAATGACCTGGAAAATTAAATAGATTCTTCCAATTTCTGTTTGTATGCTTCCAGGAATTAGCCACATTTGGTCCTAATTCACCTTCAACACTCCAGACATCCATCTTCTTACATTTGTTCCTTCATCACGATTTTCTTGTCCCTTTTAAGGCATCTTGCAATGTTTTTGATCTCATCCAAGGAATATTTATACTTCCAATGAGCATTGTGTCTTTTAGGACATTAACAAGTTCTCCTTCAAACCACTGAGTTTATCAGTAACTCCGAATTTTCTTTACTGATGTGTTGCCCATTGTTGGCCCAATAATTTCTGAATTAGCAGACTCAACTAAGCAATCTTTAGATTAAAGCTAAGAAGGACAGAACATCTGATCAGTATAGTCTGTTGACGCCACCGAGTGTAAGAATCCCATAAACTCCTGATTGAAAATGGAAATATTCCTTTCATGAAGTATTTAAAAACTAACCCACACCAAGAAAGATAAAGTCAGTAGGTGGACAATTGGTATACTGAGTTATTAATGTAATAACTATTCAATCTAATCATAGTTGGAAAAAAAACACTTATAAATTGTTCTAGTTGAGGCTAAGCTGATCGAAACTAACATAATCACTAAACTTGACAAGGGAGTTAAATCCAGCCTTTAAGTAGAACTTTTATCTTAAACGTAGAATACTATCAACTCAGCTGTAAATTGGACTAACAAAATATCCTAACTCGTGACATGTTTTCGTTACACTTAACATCAATTCTCCAACGTAAGAATCGGAATTGTCAGATGTATCTCAACAGACTTTTGAATAAGCAATGAACTGGTTAATGTTCATTGTCAAATAGTTGATAGTGTTATGTTTATTCAGTTAGTTAGCAAAGGGAAGGTATCTTCATCTAGAATTAATTAACTAGTTACAGAAGCCGTGAATGTGTTCCTTAACCGTGACAAGTGTCAGGTACAAAATAGGAGTTAATTGAAAACATGCCTAATTCCTTTTTGAGTTCCTCTGCTCTCAGGATAATTAACGTAACTAACCGAAATTGATAATTTTATTAGTTGTAATAATTATTTTATTGAACTTGTGTGAAGTTCACTTGTTCATACCAAAACAGAATATGCCAAGAAACTATTCAAATTCTAAGTAACAACGTTTTAATAATAATAATATATTGTAGTTCTTATGAATTATTTGGAATCAATTTGGTCGTTGTCGAAAAAAATATTTTATATACTTCCTATGTTTTATATAAAGAAAGAAATTTTATTTCCCAAATATATACATATACATACATTTACTACAATATTTCGTTGGTAAAGTGAGAAATATTCAATTCCTCCAAGGCTTTGCCTGTTTGGAGGCTTTTTTAAAATTCGACAATTGAAATATTTTTCAAATGGCATCTACAAGTACAATATAATATAACTATTCTTATATCAATATATATATATATATATATATATATATATATATATATATTGATATATATATATATATATATATATATATATATATATATATATATATATATACATACATACATCAGTATTGAATATTAATCTTCCAAACTACTAAAATTAGAATAAATTGTACATTACATTACAAAATATTAAAAGAAGGAAATATTTTTAAAATCAGTTTCAGTAGAGTTTTCGAGGATTAAATATTGCTAACGCGTGATCATTCACACTATTCGATTGAATCTAACATTTTAAGTTCCTCTGTTTTTAAGTTTTTAAAATTATGATTGTATATGCCTAAACGTTTGAGAATGCTTTCTTAAGTATCCTAGCTACCTTCCTAAGTATTTGGGGAAGATTAGTGTGGTTGGAGGGGCTAGTAGTGGCGGGGGAAGTAGTGTGACTTCGCTTTGTTATCTATTATGTTGCAGTTTAGAGTCCTCCTAACTGCACGAGCTAGGGAGGACTGTAAAACACGTTAATGCCAGTGTTAAAACAGTTCTAATGGCGCGAGTGATCGCGGAACTGTCAGTTCGGTGTTTGTAAATTAATAAGTTGAAAACTTCAATAAAACATAATTTTGTGTGATTTAAATTATGTTAACGGTTTATTTATCTCCTTTCCTATATGTAAATACAACATATACTTCTAATAGTAAGAGAATGTCGAAAGTTAGATTCTCCTTAAGGGCGCGAGCGATCATAGAAATTTCAGTAACACGAGTGATCCCGGATTAAATTGAATGAGTTTTACTTCTAACTATTCCAAGGAAATTCCAATTTGTTTTTAATTGTCTGGAATAATAAACTATTGTAAACTCTGGTTGTTATGATCATGTTAACCTTATTTTTATGAATCTTGGCTTAATGCTAGTAAAAGACCTACTACAGTTTAATTCATTATAAGTATAATTTAAAAGTATGTAAATATAGTAAACAATATGCCTAAATTATGCACTTAATTGATAAAGACAGTCATAAACTGAACTATTATTCAGGTTATTATTAATATAGAATTATTTATTAAATAATCCAAGTTTATACCTTTCTTTATGTGGAAAACTGCAATAACTGGTACCACCTATACAGGATGTCTCAAATATATATACACAAGTTAAAGGGGCGTATTTATTGAAGGAATATGTTTTCACTACACTACTATGAGTTTAGCTGTTTTCGTTATGTGTTTACAACCTGCAAAACATCATATTTTCAACAGCTGTCTATTGTTTACTACCGAAAGTAACATTGTTTACAACCGAAAATTTTCAAAGTCAACAACACCTGTTTTTATTCCGTAGTGTAATGAAAAGTATCGTTCAAAACTCGAGTGCAAGTGTTTTTATGTTCTCGACCATTTGAGGTGCTCGACAAGTCTCGCACTTCAAATATATGGTCTCGAACATGCAAAACCCCACTTTCCACTCTTGTTATGAAATATACATACGGTACGTAATAAAGTGTTTTTTTGTAATATAAACTACAAAATGTCAAAATTATAGCTTTTACTTACAATACATCTACCACAACCTGCCAATACAGATTAGCAAACTAACTGTATTAAAGTAAGGGATATCATTAAACTTCAGTTATATTAATATCTGGATAAAAAATCTAATTTAAATTATCATCAGTTGATACAACTGTTTTCATTTATTAGCTGACTTACGGGTTTCAAATTATCAGCTGACATTGGTTGCAATTTGTAAGTCTCAATTTCAGATTTCTTCAATCTATATTTATAAAAGAGGATGTTTGTATATATATATATATATATATATATATATATATATATATATATATGTGTGTGTGTGTGTTTGAAGTTTATGCGCTGCCAAACCATCCAACCGATCGCCATAAAACTTTAGGATGTTGTCCTGTATACTCCCGAGATGGTTTCTGTGAAGTTTGATGCAGATCTGGCCACAGGGTCCCGCCCCACGGGCTCCTAAATATCCCATGTTATTCAAATGGAGAATCTGAATTCTTTACAAAAAACATATGATTGTGTGGTTTAATGTAGTTTCACATGCCATAAGCAGATTGAAGTTCTCACAACAGTACTGTATATGTTTTGATTTATTGTAGTTCTACATTTCACCTTAAAAGTGTAGCACACACTACTTTTACTTGATCAGGTGATCTGTATTTGGTGTTAACCTTTTTTCCTTGGTAATTAAAACATGTGGTGAAACGTGAAAATAAAAAATAAATAATTATTTGTTTTGCAGTTTACTTTTTATGAAAATGGAAGGCGAGACAACGTCCACCGGGTTCAGCTAGTATCATATATGAGTTAAAATGTTTTCTTGAAAGCACGTTTTGGTGGATCTATTGCAAAGTTATCGCAAAACGATAACCGTTTTAAAGGTGATGGGTATTTTATAGTCTATTATTAAGTGTACTCTTATTGTGTGAATGTGTGTTTTATGTGTATGTATGATATTATTGATATATATGGTAATATCATTCTTTATTAAATTAAATTTAAGTTGTATGTTTGGGTATCTATGGATATTTTTATATGAATTCAGGTGTTAAATATTTGCAGGTCTATAAAATAAAATTTCGTAGTAAGTTACTAATGTAGCGTAAAGAAGAGATCTTGAAGAGAGTTTTTGTTAAACTTTTGTAATATTTTGTATACACCTTCAGAAAAAAATAAGTTTATTACTATTATTTTTTTTAAAATATAAGTTTATATTACAAAACAACACATATATCTTATATTTAAATGTTATCTTCAAATAAATTTATATGTTCAAAATGTGTATACATTTTTTGATACACCCTATTTCAATTAATATGAGAGTCATGTGAATGAGGTTCGTATTGTGAAGCATGCGCAGTTTGTTGATGTAGTGAAGTACTCTTCATAGAAGATCTAGATCAACGCACTAGTTGCCTCATATCAACTCACGGCATGGGTTTACTCTTTGTCAAGCCCAGTAAGCACTGCATAGAGGCTTTACACTTATCTAGTCGAATTTGTTTTAATGGAGTCAACTTTTTTGACTAAGCTTAAGTATTTGGAAAACAACATCAGTCTCAACGTATATATATAAATCTGTGTGATTAAAAGATATTTTGAAAAATGTATAAAACTTCAAACTATATTTTTACAACCAAATGTATAGTGTCAGGAATTTTTATATATTTTCGTATAGGTTTATGTATTTTCACTGGTTTGAAAATAAATAGTCCTAAAAGAAAGGCGTTGTATTCCTTTAATTGACGAATTAATTTAGAGGCCAGTTATAATTTTATTATGTATATTATATATGCAGTGACTTTTTTATGTATAATTTATAAAGGTTATCTACACCATATGTACCCGTCTTATACTGAAATTATTATATATACAGCCAATAATAATTCTTTCTGAGCGGAGTAACTTTTTCGATTACACCACATCTAAAATATTGTGGCAAATATAAAAAAAAAGAAATAACCAATTATAATCCAATACCTACTTACTTATTGTACTGACGTTATAGTTTATAATATTGCTCAGTCCTTCTCTTATTGCACTACTGATTAATATTTCCATATTGATAACTACTTCCATGATCTACATAATGACTCTCGGTTATTATTATTATGAGGTAACGTGAAAGACATTAATTTACCATGAATTGATGTAAATTAAGGTTTTAATATAAAATAATAGTTTTTTTGTTTAGCATAATACGTGTTGGTACATACACAGTACAAGCAAACGTCACACAACGCAAATTTACTACAATATAAGCACAAAGTGCACAAATATATTACAATACAAGTAAAAAATGCACAAATATATTACGATACAAGTACAAAATGCGCAAATATATTACGATACAAGCACAAAATGCACAAATATACTACGATACAAGTGCAAAATGCACAAATATATTACAATACAAGTACAAAATACACAAATATAATACGATACAAGTACAAAATGTACAAATATATTACGATACAAGTACAAAATGCACAAAGATATTACGATACAAGTAACAAATGCACAAATATTACGGTGATTGTGGTTCACCGAAATCGATCACCGTAATATTTGTGGATTTTGTACTTATATTGTAGTAAATTTGTGTTGTGTGACGTTTACTTGTACTGTATAAAATAATAACGAATATGCAATTTCATGTTATGCAAATTGATTATTTTTTTCATAAAGTGGTAAAAATCTCACGTTGTCTTCAAAACTACAGTGAGCTGACTTCATTAAATAAGAGGCTTTTAGTCAGAGTTTAAACTTTCATTGTAAATAATTCATTCAGGATAATTACGCATAGACAAGGGGCTCAATTCATAATGATTCATCAATTTATATTGATTGTGTATAATGATCTATTTGATAGTTTTTTTTATCTACATGGAAATCTTGATCTATTTATCGATTCACCTCAATCATGTTATCGTACACATATTCAGGATCGCCATACCTAGTCAACAAACAATATATTTTATAGATATCATTTCCAAGAGTGCCACTGAGATTATACAGTTAGCTTCAAACATAAATATTTTAAAGGGAACGTCTAGACACAGTTCAAATTAAAATTGTTTATACCTGGTTGACAATATACACATTGCATGATAATTCAAAATAATATATTTGTATTTTGAACATGAAATAAAATTTTATTTATTTTAAAGAATACAAAAATGAACAACAGTGGGTCCCCGCCAAGTTACGCAGAACTTTTCGACGGGGTCCAATAAATAAATAAACAATTTTCCTTTTTTCTCCTAAAGTAGGCTTATAGTTAAGTTTAGGGCTTTAGTTAGCTTGGTGCTTTAGGGCAGGCACCAAAATACTAAACCTTTTAAGGTAATTGCTACATAGTGTAAATAATTGATTTTCCCAAATAATTACAATAAATATAAATGCTTTGGTGAGACAATCCTTATCCTGTAAAAGACAACTATTACAAGAATATAGCAGTGATTCACTAATTTAATATAACACTTAAAAAACACACACAGTAACAAACAACAATAAACAGGTAATTAACAACAATAAATACTATTAATAAACAAAAATAACAATAGCAAAAAATCTAATAACAATTAATGCACTATCACTTACAACTACAGTTTTCCATACTCTATGTTGACCCCTCTTACCATTCTAAATGGGAGGGGAGATCAACTAACCATAGATATGTTGTAAACAAAACCTTAAATGTAAATATAACCTATCAACCATATGAGAAAAAAAATATATTTTCAATTAAGTTAAAAATGCCATTTATAAGGGTAATTTTACTCAAATAAGTGATTCCCAATGAAATAAAATTAAGAAGACGACTTCTGTCTGCAGTACACAACTCTTATTGAAAGTAGCCCAGGTTTCGTTGAGTTCTTTATATTTCTCCTCAAAAAATCTTTGAACATCAGTGAAACAGTTGAACATTGCCGTGTTGTATTATCAAGTAGTACATTGTGCAAACGTTTAAGTTAAGTTGCAGTGAAATGGTTGCAGTTGTGTGTTGGTGGCTGATATTAATCTTGGTCCAGTTCTACAACATCTAAGCTACAGTGTTTTCTGTTAGTGTATATGGAAATATTACAATAAGAAATTAATTGTGTGGAATGAAGGCTAATTTGAGGTAACTGTTTTAATAACTATTATGAATAAATAAAAAGAAATATTAAATCAGCTAAATAGTAAATTATGTTGAAGTCATTGTGTTTCACAGCGAAAAGTGAGTGCGAGCCAAGACAATTAAGCCTAGATTTGTTTAAGGTCTTTCATTTAGGCTATCAATAGATTTCTTACAAATTATCTTAATGATGGCTCAGACCCAGATAACCGTAAATTTATGATTTTCTTAAATATATTTAAACTATCACTGTCTTCCAGTTCATCTGGTAATTAGTTTAATAGGTGAGGAACAACATAATTGGGTAAAATTTTCCCAAAGGATGTATGGGGATATGAAGTAACATATTTAATTACTTTTCTTGTTCCGAAGTTTCAGACTTATTTCTCTCTCCAAAATATTTAAGCATTATACTTAACACATAGAATCTCTTTGGTGATAATTGGCCCGTAAACTTATATTGTTCTCTTTCAGACACCTCATTTGGGTTCTGACCAACAGTTCTGAAAAGAATTTTAAGCATTTTCTTTGTTGTAAATAACACATTTAAAACAATGACGCATAGGCATGGCCCAATTCGTAATGATTCAACCATTTATAGTGATTGTGTATACTGATCTTTATACTTATATATGATAAAAGAAATAACGACAAAGGATTGATCTAATTATATTTACATGACATTCAGCTGCAATTATCCATACTGATATTTCATACCTTATATTTGATTCTATGAGGGCTTTATAGACACTCACTTTCACCGTTTCATTGATCTTATTCTTTAATTTATAGATTATTGCTACATCATGGGTTAGTTTCTTATGCAGTACTGTTACAAGCTCCTTCCAAGTTAATTTACTATCTACTGTCAAACCAAAATATTTTGTTTTCTCTACTAAACTTATATTTTCGTAATTACATTGTTATGCGAAATTTGTAACCATATTTTGCTTAACATTCCTTGTAGACCAAGTTAACCTTGTAAACACTTATACAATTGTGATTCTTAGTTGAAAAATTACTGTTGAACTTCATGTTTTGTGGCAAAAATGCATTAAACACATTTTATGGATGTTTATAACTAAACTATTATCATGAGCCCATTTATAGAAAATATTAAGATCAGTGTGCAGGTTTGTTTCAGTCATTTGTAGTGCTTTATTTACAGGTAATATAAAAACATTACAATCATTAGAGTTAATCCTATTTATTCCTGAGTTATTGACTTTATCCTCACTTTCAATATTCGGGTGGGGGGAGGTAATACTTTGTCCAACATTTTACACCCGAATATAAAAATATTACCAGCTCATATAGGAAATAATATATGACCCCTACATATGACAGATTTTTATTTTACTAATAAAGGACTCTCTACATATTTTTATTTCAGATGAGGACAGTTGGTACATCTACCAGATTACAATTCCCATTTACGACTGGATGGAACTAACATACTCTTTGCTGGCCAGGTATAACCTCTCTCCTGGCCAGGTATTACTAGGATAAAAACTTGTACTATCACCCTGATGGTAAATGATGGCAATGACATTATATTTTATCTAAACTGAACATTTTTTAGTTTTCATTTTTAATATTTATAGTACTTATTAATTTAGGAACCAGCATTTATACTTTATAAATAAAATGCGTTATAAGTAAAACACTTTAAGTGACAATAAATAAAAACAATGGTTATAAAAAAAAATAACAGTAAAAGAATAGGAAAAGTAACAGCGGACATTGATAGCCAAGTTACAGAACTACTCGTCTCAAAGGATTAAGATTGTTAACTCTTCACTTCAGAGTTAACAATCTTAACATTTATTTTACACCCGAGTTTTCACTAATCCTAATTTTTGTTCTGATAAAAATTAATCGTTCATTAGGATTTTAGAATGTAAAGTTTTCTTTTAACAAGTTCATTGGACTTAATAAAACGTAAAAGTAAATATCCAATGACAATAAAAATATAGTCGCTCGGTCGGTTTCAATACTGGATCAAAGACATATTTTTTACTACAATAGGAAGGAATGTAAGTGGTTTGGAGCGTATTCTTTTAATTAACTGTCTTATAATTAACTTGTTCTCTTAATTTCATAATTATAATTCAAACAACATAGTTTGGGGGTATTTTTTATAATACTTAATATATGAATATTATAGATCATAAATACATATTTTAACATATTTTCACCCTGAACATTTTAAAATCATGGTGTCCCAAAAGTAAAGTGCCAAAGTTCGGGAAATGATTATATAGGTTAAAATAAAGAGAAAATCAAGAATACATTCTTTTCCAAAAAGGCTTCGTTTACCAGATATCCACCGTTTTGTTTTAATTTCGCAAAAGGGTTTGTATCTCTAAGTTGGCTTAACCAATGTTTATGAAACTCGCTATGCATGTCAAGATATTAGAAACCTATTTTTTTTTTTTTTTAAATCAACTTGATCCAATTTAAAATTTGGAAATGGGGGTCATTTTAAATCTTTAAAGAGAAAATTGTGGGAAAACAGCAAAATAACAAATGGCCGCCGTTTTGAAACTTTAGATTGGATCGAGTTGATTTTAATCTGGAATAGGTCTCTATTACATTAACATGCATAGCGAGTTTCATAAAGATCTGTTAAGCCAACTTGGGGATAAACATTTTTTGGAGAAAAAAACAAAATGGTGAATACCTGGTAAACGAAGCCTTATTGAAACAAAATTATTCTAGATTTTCTCTTAATTTTGACCTATATAACCATTTCCCATAGTTTGGCTTTTTACTTTGAAGATACTCTTTATATCATATGGCTTTCAAAGCCAGCTATCACACTAATAAAAATTGAAAATAATTCCTATAAACAATAAAATCTAAAATACAAAGGACTTGTGTTTTAATACTTATACTCTCTCCCAACACAGTATAAGAATTAAAACATATGATTTAAAACTTGTTACTCTCCCGTCACAGAGATAATTCTACAGTACAAAGGACTTGTGTTTTAATACTTATACTCTCTCCCGTCACAGAGATAAATCTACAGTACAAAGGACTTATGTTTTAATACTTATACTCTCTCCCGTCACAGTATAAGAATTAAAACATATGCTTTAAAACTTGTTGCTCTCCCGTCACAGAGATAAATCTACAGTACAAAGGACTTGTGTTTTAATACTTATTCTCTCTCCCGTCACAGAGATAAATCTACAGTACAAAGGACTTGTGTTCTAATACTTATACTCTCTCCCGTCACAGAGATAAATCTACAGTACAAAGGACTTTTGTTTTAATACTTATACTCTCTCCCGTCACAGAGATAAATCTACAGTACAAAGGACTTGTGTTTTAATACTTATACTCTCTCCCGTCACAGAGAAATCTACAGTACAAAGGACTTGTGTTTTAATACTTATACTCTCTCCCGTCACAGGGATAAATCTACAGTACAAAGGACTTATGTTTTAATACTTATACTCTCTCCCGTCACAGAGATAAATCTACAGTACAAAGGACTTGTGTTTTAATACTTATACTCTCTCCCGTCACAGAGAAATCTACAGTACAAAGGACTTGTGTTTTAATACTTATACTCTCTCCCAACACAGTATAAGAATTAAAACATATGCTTTAAAACTTGTTGCTCTCCCGTCACAGAGATAAATCTACAGTACAAAGGACTTGTGTTTTAATACTTATTCTCTCTCCCGTCACAGAGATAAATCTACAGTACAAAGGACTTGTGTTCTAATACTTATTCTCTCTCCCGTCACGGAGATAAATCTACAGTACAAAGGACTTTTGTTTTAATACTTATACTCTCTCCCGTCACAGAGATAAATCTACAGTACAAAGGACTTGTGTTTTAATACTTATACTCTCTCCCGTCACAGAGAAATCTACAGTACAAAGGACTTGTGTTTTAATACTTATACTCTCTCCCGTCACAGGGATAAATGTACAGTACAAAGGACTTATGTTTTAATACTTATACTCTCTCCCGTCACAGAGATAAATCTACAGTACAAAGGACTTGTGTTTTAATACTTATACTCTCTCCCATCACAGAGATAAATCTACAGTACAATGGACTTGAGTTTTAATACTTATACTCTCTCCCGTCACAGAGATAATCTAAGTACAAAGACATATGCTTTAAAACTTGTTACTCTCTCCCGTCACAAAGATAAATCTACAGTACAAAGGACTTGTGTTCTAATAGTTATACTGTCTCCCATCACAGAGATAAATCTACGGTACAAAGGACTTGTGTTCTAATAGTTATACTCTCTTCCGTCACAGAGATAAATCTACAGTACAAAGGACTTGTGTTTTAATACTTATACTCTCTCCCGTCACAGAGATAAATCTACAGTACAAAGGACTTGTGTTTTAATAGTTATACTCTCTCCCGTCACAGAGATAAATCTACGGTACAAAGGACTTGTGTTCTAATAGTTATACTCTCTCCCGTCACAGGGATAAATCTACAGTACAAAGGACTTGTGTTTTAATACTTATACTCTCTCCCGTTACAGAGAAAAATCTAGGTTTTGTAACCATTCAAGGCCTAACTCTCCGATTGAATTGGGACCAAATAATACCCCCTCAAAATGCACAGTTGTCAACCTGTTCATTTCTAGTCATTATTTAGCAACTTTAATTTTAAAAGTATGCGAATACGTCTTAAAATGAAGCTTATCAAGTGTATAATATGTCATAGAAGCAATATTGACAATCCTGTAAACACATTTTTAAGGATTATAGAATTTTTACATTTTTCTCTCTATATATTTTTCAGTGTATACAATTTGTTAAGAAGCACACCCAAAACTTTTCTAGTACAACAACCCATAGCCATAATATACGAAATAAATGTACACTCGCCATTCCGAAACACAGAACATCATTTTTCGAGAGACACTTAACATACACAGGAACTAAACTCTTTAACGCTTTGCCTGCATCAATAAGGGGGGAGACACTTGTGCCAGGTCGTTCGAACGGAAAGTTAGAGACTATCTTCTGGACAGGGCCTTCTACAGCGTTCGGGAGTATTGTCAGGCAGATGCTGACAGTAATCTGTAGATTTGTATATAGATTTAGAAATAGATGGTAATATTTTATTTTAACAACATTTTCGTTATTTAAACTGACTCATTTCATGTAGTTTTACATTATCAACGAAATAAAGAAGTTTGAGTTTGAGAAATGAGCTTACTCCCTTTGTAGCGTAAATGTAGCTGTAAGGGTAGATGGAGTGGATATGTATGGAAATCTGGGAACCTGAGCAGAAAAACTAGTCACCTGTTAAAAATGTATTCTGAAACTTATACAATGTTTGTTTCCAGAACATTGACCCACCCAACTACCCACTGTGGTATTGTGATACAGTGGTTTTGTGAATAACTTATCGTTAGTCAATAAAACATTGTTAGTTTAATTTTGTATATTGATTTATATGTAATTTTAACTGTCTAGCTGTGTTTAATCTTAGGAACCAGATTTTGGTCTATGGTGAACTTGAGAACTACTCAAACCCCAATTTCCCTACTCCATATTTATTCAGTAGAGCATGATGTAACCTCCGCTTCCTTCTTCTCCCTGATAACATGACAATATTGTAAATTATGGGCTATAGAAATCTTGTGAAATTGTGTATTTTTGTTAATTAGTAAAAGACGGTTTCTACCACTTCCAATAAGTTAAGCCAAACGCGTTTTGGGCAAGCCAAAATCCTCTAAAACGTTGTGCATAAATCTTATCTCAATAGCTAAAATGATTGAAATTATTTAATCAAACAAATGTAATTAATTGTTTGTTCATGTAAATCAGGTATTTTAATGAGTTATATTCAAAGTGGAACCAAAATTCAGGAACCATACTTTATTTGGCCACTATTACTTGTAATAGTGTAACCAACTTTTACTTGGTTAAGCTTTCTAAAAGTTTCAAGAATTTAATAACAAAGGGTTTCAAATTGTTATGAATGAAATTATGAAAACAAATTATGAATTGTAAAGTAATCAATACTTAAGAAAAAAATTATATACTGATGACTGGAATATTTTGAAACTAAGATTTTTGAAAATTAATTTCACCTAAAAATGTTAAATTTTACTCTGGAGAATATGCGCGTATTCCAAGATTCATAGTTTAGTTGGTCATCATTAAATTTGGGCATTTGTGCTTTTTTCAATTCTAATTTAGCTTTAAATATAATTTATGTTAATCTTACTTATTATGTAATAGCAATTTGGAACACACCTTTAGGACTTATTTTCATAATTATTTAAAAAGAATTTATTATACATTTAAGTTATCGTTGTCTTTTTAACGTGGTCTTTATGTGAATGTATTTGGCATTTGGATTTAAATAGATTTTGCGTATGTATATTTCTTAAAAAATTATTTGGACATTTTTAAACATTGATTTTATTAAAAAAATATAAGAAGTGACATTTGATCTCCTATATTTCGATCTCAGTAGGTGAATTATCGATACGGGTACTTCCACGCTAACCAAGGTTTAAGAAAGCGGACAATACATAACTCCACAAGATACAACAAATCCCAAAAAATTTAATGCACATATTCAAGTGGGCGAAATGTACTTATAAATACTGCCAGGATTATAGCAAACTTGGGAGATGGGGTTATTGGGAGGTTTTTTTTGAATGAAACCAATGTTTTTTATTGGAATAATCGGTATACAAATCAGTAAAAACGGCCACAAATCTGGACCACCTCTTCTTATTTACGAATCGGTGTTTATTTTATTTGTAAAGTAAGTAAATACTCAATGAATGTACTAGTACATCGTTGTTTGTAAAATATTATTTAAAGTCAAATTTTGTCTATATTCAAGCAGTTTCATTTGATGCTGAATCTTTTTTTTCAATTTAATCATAATTTTCTGTACTTGCTAAGTAATTCACAATTTCTACTATTTATTTACTTTTCAAATAATAACTGATCAGTATTTTTACTAGTGAACTGGAACGACCAGGTCTTTTGAAAGGAGGATAGCTTATTCTAAAGTAATGTAACAAAGTAAGGGCACAACGATAACTCATGAAAAAAACCATTTAATGTACTTCACTTCGTCCTATTTGGTCCATACTGAATAATATTACTTTTTTAAACTAAATAATTATTTCGGAGTGTAGGAGCGTGTTTGATTATTATTAGATACATTTAATAAAAATGTGTAATTAATAAATAAAGATGGTGTGTTTTGAAAAATTATCGATAATGTAATATTTCTATTAAGTCTGATCAGTGACAACATTTTAGTAATCTGCTAAAACATCATAATGATATAGTTCAGGCCTAACAAACAACAATAGCCTCACGAAACAAGTAGTACAGTTTTAAGAATATCACACATTTATATCTAAATTTAGTAATATTTTTCTAATATTTTATTATGTAAATAGCCTTACATATGTTGTATATTTATAAATATTAAGTTGTATTTACTGTATAACAAGATTTCTTAATTCGTATTTGTAATTTGTGATTCGATAACGTATCTTCAAATAAATATATTTTAATGAATTTTTATGATAAAAATAGTGGTTAGGTCTAAGAGAGGACTATGTAGTCCTAACCTCACCACTTTTTACTTATATACAATACAGATACTGTTCATTTCATTTCATTCTATGAAAAGGCATTGTTTGCCAAACTTTAAATACCAGGGATGTCAAGCAGTGAGTCATTAACTCTCGGAGTTTATTATTATAAGGAATGAGCCAAGTCATACGTGAACTTGTGCACGAAGCGTTTTAGATTCTCGGAATGAGAACGGTATGATATCATGAAGTGTAGTTCATCTAGTAAAACTTTTAATGCAAGCTAATTACTTAGAAACATTTAGTAAAAGTTAAGGGAAGCACTGATGTATAAAATCATCAAGCAATCTTCAGTACAGTATTTAAAATAGAAAATATTTTAAATACTGAAACTTTTTATGTATCAATTTAACATGGAATATAATTCATGTCAGCAGACAAATATAATTATTTCTCTTATTAAGTTCAATGTACAATTTACGCAAGTCAATTAAAGTTTTTAATAACTGCTTGTTATCTAATACACTTTCTAACAGAAAAAGTACTTCCTATACTGAAACTTCTAACACTTAGTTAGGTAAATTTTAACACTCTAAAGATAACTTAATTCTTCACAGAATTATTAAAGCATCTCTGCTAACAAATCTTTGAAGAGAATCAATATTTAAAATAGTGACAATTCTTTGATTCATCGAATAATCATGAAATAAATTGGCACGCTTCTTGTGAACATTAACAAAACTGTATTTCAATTATAAGAACCTTTGTAAAACATGAGTTAATTTATGTTTTCCTATAAAGCTATGTCAAACAAATGTCGCTTCCCTAGACATAATTTCTTCTGTAGACCACAAAAAGTAACTAAGTACACAAACAGTAATTTACTACATAGGCTATATTTTACTTCTCCTTTGACAATTTTTGTAATAATCAGTAAACAGACCCCTCTGTATCATCACACTATTAATATAAATGTAATACAACTAAATCTGGCAACTTATTTGGGGTTAGTTTACTTCAAAATATGAAGCGTGATACGTGATCAAAAATACGATTAATCAAAATAAATCCTTTAATTTTGGCCTAACCATGTTGCAATTGCATTGTCTAAGTTGTATAGGTTTGTGGATTATTTAAGTGTAAATTAAGTGAATTAACACAAGCAGCATGTTTCTAAAAGTGAAGAGATAAAGTGCTTACATGATGAAATATGTGCTGTAACAGCAATGGCTTCCTTAGAACATCATTGGTTAATTAATGTTTAAGTAGATACAATTTACAACAGCCTAAAGAAATATTTTTAACTCCTTCTTTGAAACTTTTTCTAAAATTCACTAAACAGTCCCCTCTCTTACACCTGGTGGAATCTTAATCACCACTCGTTCTTTGTTGAACGTTTTTCAAAAAAGTAGTCCAAGCCACGAGTGGCAATTACTTTGTCAATTTGCTTAACAGTCAAAGGGCTTTGGCAAAGTGACGCCACTTCACACTCTTCAGGCGTTTGTCTCTTTTGATCAGCCAACACGCCTTTTAGACTCACCACTTGTCCCTGTATTTGTCAATAAAAGGCTCACACAGTATTAATTAACACTAAAGTGAACGAAATAAAATGAGAGAATAAGAACTGTAAGTATGGACACCGCATTCACCTTTCCTGTAAGTGTCCTTTGCTAATGTTAGTTTACGCTCAGACATTACCGCTCCTTTGTTTAGTTGAAGTCATGCTTTTTTGTGTAAGTAAAATAAATTTCACAAGACACTGTCAGGGAAAATCATGCGAAGCATTTTAAATGCTGCCTGAAATTATTTTAAATATAATATCTGGACATACAATCGAAAGCTTGACAGCGTCAAATGGTTTCCTCTCGTTTAAGTTGCAAGTTCATTTAAAAGGTTCCAAAGTATTTTTAGTAGAACTTCCTTCGTACAAGATAAACACCCATATTACAGAAAGAATCCAATGGTCTAAGGATAGCTACTGAGGTTGTTGAATTTAGGCTTTACGTTTGGTGGTCTTTTGGGGAAATGTCTACAGTATATTGGTGAGACGCCGAGGACATTTTATGAGCTATATTTTCTTTCCCTGACGATCTCTGAGGTCAAAATGAAAGTAACAAATTAAAAAACCTATGAATTAGTTTTTAAATTACTTATATATTACATTACATATATAAGTATATTTATAATATAAATATTTTTAGTATATTTTGAAAAAATTATTAATTCTACATATTTTACTAAAAGTGAGAAAAGTGACATGGTTCTATAATTCTAATGAATATCACTAATACCATGTAATAAACTAACAGCTATTTATAAAATTTAACAATTCCAAGATAATTTACAAATTTATCAATCAAACTTTCAAGTGACCCAAAATGTTGAAACATTTTGTTTTAAAATATTAAATAGCATTAAATCACTAACTCTATAAACTCTAGGAAAGCCATGTATTTTACCCATCTGAATATATTTAGATAATATATTCAGAGGAATGCATCTCCCTTTTTACGGTTAATGTATTACTCCACGGAGCATTGTATTGTTCAGTCTAACAAGAAATAACTATTGGCTCTAATTCAAAATTCCCATTTTTTAATACAGTTTGGTAAAATATATTGTTTACTAATCTGTAAAGACTTACTTATGTTTAATGACTAAATATATTTATTAATTTTTATAAAAGGTTTTAAATAAATAGTCCAGGATATCTAATAATAACCTATATTGTAAATTAGTTTTATAATTTGTTGTTTATTTTAGTATAGCGTTTGTATTATTTTTAAATGTATACACAGCTATGATGTATTTTTTATGACGTAAGTTAACAATCGTTGTTAATGATATATCAACTGTAGATGCTGTCATGTACTCTTAGTTCCAGAGTCAAAATCTCCAAGAATATTAAATTGGAGTAATTTCTGGAATAGACATTATCTACATTAACATAGTTATCAGTAATATTACGAAACCAAATATGAGACGATGATAATAAACATTATAATACGTGATTCAACAAACCCCTTTATAATGTTTTTACTTTGTTGTACTTACCAGCAAGTATATTCTATTAGATTTTATTAGTTAGTTTTAAACTTTCTTTTAACCAGGTGATATTCGTCATCACAGATTCCTTTAGAAAAATTGCGATAAGACCAACTGCATCTTTCCTGATAAAATACTCTGTGAGAAGTAAAAAGATAAACAAAGGGCGTAGTTTAATAATAAATGCTGAAAATTAAATTTAAAAAATTTAACTGAAACATAACTAAAAGGTTAAACAAGCCAAATATCTGCGAGATATAGTCAAACAGTTCCCGGCATTGGTTGAAATATGTTTATTGTACAAAGATAAAACCTTAAAAACCTATATTCCTTCAAAATACTCTTCTCCTACACCAATACACTTGTCTCTACGATCATACAGACGGTCAAAACACTTTTGACACTCATTAAAAAAAAAAAAAGATTTCAATACTTTTATCACATTTTTACTAACAGCTTTAGCACCTGTAAATCGATTTCCATTTATTACTGTTTTTACCGTGTGAACAGTAAGACATCGTCTAGCATGAGGTCAAGCGAATATGGAGGATGTTCAAACGTGACAACGCGGTGCTTGACCAGGTAGTTACGTACTAACAAGAATCGATGTGCAGGGGTATCGTCATGCAGCAAAATCCAATTGTTTTCTGCTCATTTTTTAGGCCTTCTAATGGAATCTCGTACGCACCTAAGAACTTTTGTGTGGATAAATTTACCTTATATGCGATATCATCAATTGTAATTTTTCAGTTTGCATGGACAGATTACGGAACTCGCTCAATGATGTCATCTGTGGTTGCAGTCGGTGGGCGTCCACTACGAGAGTTATCTTCAATGTTTATGCGACCTTCATGGAAACGTTTGTGGCTTACGTAAAATTGGCTTTTCTTCGTCACCTTAATTCCGTATGCTATAGTTGAAATTTTAAGTGTCCCAAAAGATGACTTTTAAAGCTAAAACCAAATTTAATGTATTTTAGCTGTTCATTAAAAAATTTCCAAAACGCGATAATTTAAACACGCAAATACCCGAAAAGTGCTCTCTATGGAGGAACAATGATGGTTGGGCAAAACTTACGCTACCTATATCCCTTCTCCAGGAGTAGTACTAACTGATAGACGACGAAATTCTCACCGGCAACCACGCTGTGTGTCTCTGGACATCGATTCCGGGAACTTTTTGACTGTATATCTATAACAGGCAAAGTCCTGGCTGACTCACTGATTGACTTACTTATCCCTAACTCTCCTACTTCCCATGTAAGCAGAGATAGGACATTTTGTACACTGTTTATTTAGGTCTTAAATAGGACAACAAATATTTCCATCTTGATAAAATACTCCTTATGGGTATAGAAGCCACCCCTAAAAGATTATTCCATAAGGATAACATTGGGTTGATTTTAGTAAATTAATAACAACTGTTTTGTAAATAAAAAAAAAAAAAAACAAGTTCATTTTGTATGTTTGACATTATACTATTGATACATTAAGAGTTTAGTCTTCAGCTGCTAAATAAAAACAAATGAAATTAACATGTTGGAAATAGGCTAAGTAATATCATTATGTATTTTACTAATAATTAGGTAGCAACGCAAGTAGTGTAAGTGAGATACTGAAAATAAATTGAATATTGAGATTTGACGTCATACATTTAATCTACTATTATATGTATTCAATATTGACATGCCGAGACCGAAGGTCAAGGTCTATCGAGTGCAGCGAACAACGGGGTTGACACGTAAAGCGTGAAGGGGTGTCCCCTAGTATACATATAACCTAGAAATAGTTATTAATACCCAATAAAGCTTTCCATAGCTAGAAAACAAACAACATCCTGAACTGCAACGAAAATAAATTGGCAAACATACTAACGCAGTCTAAAAACTCCGCAAAACATACTATGTGGTCAAGAGCTGAAAATAATGTTAATAAAATGCCAAGAAACTACTTGGCCAAAACCTTGCGCAATGTCAAGTGGCAAAAGTCTGGGAGTCCCCCTGGATCTGGTGGCATCCCAGTAAACCCACAGGGCCAACTAACCCCGAAAACTTGAGCACGGTACCGCTTCCCAACAAGCCGGTAGTCATTGAAATCGCGTTAACCTTCTCGTAGTCAAACAACACAAGACCGCATAGTGATGCTTCCTCAACCAAACTATCTAAGGCCTGGTTTGACAGCTAACAAATAAATAATGTATAAGAGGTAAAAAAATATCATATTATAGATACATAATATTATAAAATAATTTCAATTTAACAATAAACTCATTACCCAATTCTGATTTATTATAAAGCAATACGTGAAATATTGACGAAAATATGTCAGTCAAAAAAGTCCTCTTTTATATAAATAGACCGGAAGAGAAACAAAGGCATTCCTAAAGTCAAGATGCTTGATGGTTATTAGGGCTTGTGATAGAACCTAATAAGTAATAACTCTCTGTCCCTTATGCCCAAATTTATATGACACTTCTTTTGTGACAATCCTGACAGTTTCATTGTGGATTCCTGAGATAGAATATGTCATTGAATTAGCTTCCCACACAGATTTGTGTCTCTATGAACATATATCGACTCTAACACTGGATTAACACAATCACCATTTTTTAATGATATTTTCAAAATTGATTTGTAATATATTAACAAACAGTACGTACATAAACTTGTAACTAATTTCCTTAAAAGAACGTTTGGATACTCTATTTGACTTTCCGGAACCCTAATGTCTTATTCCTAATCTAGCCAATATAGTTAAAATCTTTTCATTAAATATTTTACTTAATTGTTAAGTTTTCGATAGTGTCCTTAATCAGGAAAGTCTTATTGAAGTTTTATTTTGTTTTCTGCTCACTTTTAAATGTTTTTAAAAGAAATCGATCACAGAATATGTTTAAGTTATATATCATGATGTTTTGATAATATTATTTATAGGGATGTGAAACTAACCCAACTCACGTTCCAGAATACTTAGCCCTGCCTTAGTTTAAAATGTACAAATGTTTATATATATATATATATATATATATATATATATATATATATATATATATATATAAATATATATATATATATTATTGATAATGATTTATTAATTCGTAATTACTGAAGTAATAAACATTCACTAAATAATTAAGCATATGAAATGATTATCAGTTTGAATTGCTTCTTTCGACAGCTAGACGCATCTTTCTTTTATAAATAAATATGACCTAAACAGTAATATATTTTTTAATTTAAAGTCACACAAATATTTTATTTCGTTAGTGAACAAAACAAACGTCACTCTGTTCAAAATATGGGGGTCCACAATTTGCGCTTCCTTCTAGAGAGAGAGAGGTATATTTTATCATCGTTTTCTGTAGCATGTAATTCATCTCCATTAGGACTGTTTGTTCTTAACTTTCTCCTCATCCCCCTCCATTTCTTTGTTACCGTCAGTGAAAAATATAGTTTTTTGATTGTAAAAGAATATAAATACAGTTTTAGAGACTGAGTACATCACAGAATTGTCATTTATCATAGAAAAATCGAGATTAAAAAGTTTCCCACCACTAAGCCTTGTCCAAATCCACTAAGGATCCTTCATTCAGATACATGTCAGAATCTTAATGGCACCATCGTCGTTTGTTGAATATGTTCAAAAAGGTAGTCACAGCCACGAGTAGCAATTACTTTGTCAATTTGCCTAACAGTAAACGGGCTTTGGAAAAGCAACGCCACTTCACACTCTTCAGGCGTTTGTCTCTTTTGATCAGCCAACACGCCTTTTAAACTCACCACTTGTCCCTGTGTTTGACAATCAAAGAGTCTGCTCACACAGTATTAATTAACTAACACTGAGGTGTACGAAATAAAGTGAGAGAATGCTGTAAGTATGCTTTATCCTTAGAGTATGCTTCTCATAAAGATTTAATGTACTATTTGCAAAACTATTATTCTACACTCATGCTCTAATGGAGTAATTGTTGGGGTGTATATATTTTTATTTATTTAGTTTTTTTCTAACCCTCCTCACGCCAATGCATTAGTTCTGTACTGACAGTGATATTATGATATTTACATGTTTTTTTAAATCATGACATTGTTTTTATTTGTGTACGTGTGTAGGTGAGTCACTACCATTGTGTGTTTGTTGGTGGTTATAGGGTAAATTTAGATAATAATAACATTCGTATTTCATATTATTTATGTCAACTAATTATTATAGCCATTGATTTCTCACAACAATGTTCAAACTACCTGGGATCTCGGATAAATGGCTAGTTAAATTCGCCCACCCATGCATGTACGGTGGTAAGTGCTCACCCGCCCACAGTTACAAGTACAGTGGTAATGAATGACCAACCCACCCATCCATACTGTACACTCTGAATGACCCACCTTCCCACCCATGCAAAAGACACAGCAAAAAACTTGATAGAAATGAAAATAAAACATTTGAAATTTTGAGTCGTTTATTTCTGGTCGTATTTACTTCAAAAGAACGTGAATAGACTAGAGTAAAAGTTGTGCTTGGACATCAATACCAAATAAAAACAGCCACCATATAGAAAGTGTCCACTTTATAATCTGAAGATAGTTACTGTGACTGTGGAATCTAATTTTGGATGTTTGGTCATAGTTTGTGAGCAGGAATGTAGTATATTTTGCAAGTTCTGTTTAAATTTTTGTTTTTGTGCCTATTTGGATTCATGACCAGATATTTAGAAACTAGACGATATTTTTCTGCTGATTGGTGAACTATAATTTTACAATCCTCAAATAGGTAATGATTCCAATTTGTTTTATTTCAATCATACTGTAAAACTATAAACAACATGTTTTTTAACGATAAACGTAATATTTATATTTATAAACTAATTCTAAAATATATTGCAAGTACGCTAAGATGCATAATTTTAGTTAAGAAAAATCATAAATGACGTCATTTTAAGATGGCGTATTTTAACAGATAAATTATATTAAGATTTGGCTCTTATACATGATACTGTCTCAGATAGTACCCACACATATACATCTGTAAGAACCACTGGACTGTTGTAAGCTATTGAATAATAAATTTTAATTTGAGAATGTATGTATAAGAAACGTTTTTAGTGAGAATGATGTATATAAAAGAGCTTGGAAGACTTCATTATGATAACTGATTATTACAATTTAGAAAAATCAAAAAGAACTATTCTGCGGAAAGAGCTAACAAGTCGATAAATCTCTCAACCTCAGCTCCAAAGTCCTGACGCCTTAGATCACTCAGGCACTGGCTCTCCTAGCATTTAAATAGATCTATAACGGGCATTCTGGAGCAGATTAAATATAACTAGACTTTACGGCTGCATAGTCCAATAACTTTAGTTGCAAATGAATTGTCTACGTTGATTTATTTTGTCTCAATAAAATTGAGATCTCTCAACAAAATAAAACGTTGTATAAAAAAATCACCCATGTATGGTGACGCACACATGGTGTTGTATACAGATTGTTAGTTATAGATAATTTTGATTCAATATATAGAATAAACAACATCGTATATTTGTTAAAGTCACAAATACTACTAGAAAAACAAGCACAAGAGAAATTAGAGTAAGAGCCTTTAGTTTTCCACTAAAGTAACTCAATCAATTTATCTTTAGTGGCCCAGCAAAATTAATTAAACAAACTAAGATCACAAAACTTACTTACGAATTACTTATTTAATCAATACTGTTACTTAAAAAACGTAGTAAACATATGTAATATTTAGTTATTAATACTGCTATTTTTAGTGAACATTTTCATAATTGAGGTTTAATAATTAATTACATTGTTATACTGAGTAAAAACATCATTTATTGTCGGTCTCTGAGGTGGAAATGCATCAAAACGATCGTTAGAGCGTATGAATTGATATTTATTAGCTCCACGATGTTTTGAAAAGCCTGTATAGAAATTTGTCGATCATAATTATATAAATTGATTTATAGTCAATAATTAATTAATGACATTCCTACAACAGCTAATTTATGAATATAAAAACCTAAAACTAAATTATTAAAGCATTAATAATTAAATTTCAGGCCAACTAAGTAGTTAAACATATATATTAAATACCAGAAACTCACTTATATATTTTATAGAAAGTCACACATTTCCCTTTCCAAATAAATTCAGATGATATATTTTAGGACATGCATTCCGTTTTTCCACACCTAATGTAATACACAATGGGGTGTTGTATTTCCCTCTAACAAGAGATGAATATTGGTTCTGATTTAAAATTTTCTTTTTTAATAGCTAAATAATGGAACGAAAAACAGCTGATAGTACGAAAAACAAAATTTAACATTGGATGTAAAACCTATTTGTGTATAATGTCAGTGGTAACTGCGTTGGATATTAACATCAACCTGCCACACCAACGCACAAAACCATCATGGAAGCCATACAAGAAGTAAGTCCTCTGCACAAGACAGGATAATTGGAAAGTGGAATTAATTTGTGTGAAAGTTCTCTAAGATATGGAATTGAATTAGAGTTCTCCCTAGGTAATTACCATATGTTGCCTAAAGGGTGTTGGCCCATCGTGTCTTGTAACAAACGCATAGCTAGGGATAAAATCATAAATCATAGTTTTTTGAAAGGTTAGCTATCTATACTTCTTAGAATTAGTCATGAGAATATTTTGTAATCTTAGTTCTGTAAAAATGTACACTTTTAAATTGAAACATGAATTTAACATTAACTTTCCAAAATAAACATTTAATCCTTATTAATTTAAAAATTCCTTGCTATACACACAAGTAAATAGCCATGATCACTACTTAATTTCTAAATTTAAAATTATACAGCTTTCAAAATTTATCACATATTTTACAAAAGTTCAAGTTAACATTTACACATTTTAAACATATAATATATGCCAGCTATTTCATACATTTTCTACTCGTATAGTAGCTCCTTTTGAAATTAAAAGACATATCTAGAAAAAGAATATTTTATTTTAAATTTTTGTAACATTGTTTATTATAGTGTTTATATTTATTATTACATGCCACAGGTTTTCTTGTCAGCTACAATTATTAGTATTATTTTTTTTATTTTTAAAGTTACATTATTTTAAATTAAAAAAATAATTACGGTAGCTGACAAAAAAACTATACGATATATATATACTGTATATATGTGTCTAATGTTCTTCAAATCTTCCATAGATGAGTTTTCTTACATTTGAAATTAAGACGAGTATCTCAAAATACTCAAATCGAACTCAATTTAAAATTGTATGATGATAAAATCACGTTACGTAAAGTTAATCAAAGAGGTATTTGCTATTAATGTGTGCTGGTTATATTTCATGCTCACCTCACCAAATGTACAGGTTATCTGTGAAAATGTAGAAAATATTTTCAAATCTGGCATAACTTATATAATGATTTAGGGAAATATTATTCCACCATTCTAAAAATTTCAACAAACTAAATTAAATAAATTATATCTGGAATAAATAAAAAAATGACTATCGTCTTTAAATATGCAAAACTAACACAAAAGCAATAATAAATTAAAATAAAATAGTTTTAAAATGCTCATGGACCCCAAACATCTCTTTTAATTCTATAATTTTTAAGTTTTTTTATTTATATTTTTTAGGCCTTATACCTACAAGAATCTTGAGACTCGGTTAAAAAAAGAAAAATGTCTCAAAAAAATAAAAATAATTTTGGAATTAATGGGAACGTTTAAATTTAGGTTTTCTGCAATAAGTGCTTAAAAATAACAATAATTACAAGACAATAGCATTTGTTAAGAAGGTATTATACTGTATTGGCAATTTAAATGAGTAATGAGGACCTAAATTATTTATTTTTGTTTTGTCAACTAAGCCATTGTAATTTAATTATTCGCAATGTTTCACAAATAATTGTATTTGATATATGTTGAATACCAATTTAATAATCTGCTGTAAATCACCCAATATATTTGGACCAAGTATGAACCATAAATAAAATAAATGTTCACGTTGATTTAATTATTAAATATTAGAAAGATATGTAAATCTTTAAATTGTAAAAGAAGAAACTGTGAACGAAGAGAAGTTTTTGTGTTAGTGCGATTTTGTTCTTAATGTCTCTAGTCTATTTAATTACTTTTAACAATAATTAGAAACTGTTATTAATTTTGAACTTTCAGACTTCGCTGAAATAAATACACAAATAGATATAAATATTATACATCCAAAAGTAGTGTTAACCAAATATAGGTAATAACCTCGATTGATGAGAGATGTTTTACATAGTAGGTTTACAGTATTAAGTTACCATATTTTAAATCTTTCAACACACCAAAAATTTTTACTCCTTTCCCTTTCAAACAGTGTAACAATACAGGAGGTGAGGCAGTAGAATAATGGATGAGTAACAATAATTTGTATTGTGCTTATACGAAAAGTCAGCAATGTTTGGAAGTCAAGCTTAAGTTGCTTACGTAAAAAATGTAAAATACAGTCCCAACACTAAATGACTAGCTGTAAATATTAAACACCTAACCAAGATAAAATATAGAGACTTAATTAGACCGAATAGAGTTTAAGTGATTGAATTATTTTGTCACATGTGTGCCAAATATACTGGCAAATTTTTAATAAGGCATGGAATCAAAATAATAATAATACCGGAATAAACCTCTTTTTAATATACATAATTATAAAAAGGCTTCCAGTCGTAAACAATTACGTTTAATGTATACATCATGCTACTAATTTACTTTTGATAAATTGTTTCTCCACACTAAATATTAATTATTTCTTACTCTCCAAATTAATTTTTAATTGAGGTAAATTGTTTCTAGCAATAAACCATTTTATTCATTATATAATGAGATTGTTTAATAAATAGAAACCCCAGGTTAGTTCTTGACTACCTCTTTCATTCGACAATTAATTAATTAATGGAGCAACATAAACTAACCACACAAAGTGAAACCATTAGAAATGGTTGTTTCAAGAATTACATTTTAAATTATATGCCTAATAATGAAAGGTTTACTTTGGAATTTCACACACGAATTTTGTTTTGTGTTTTATAATATGATTGATGTTATTTTTTGTTCCTCAACACACAAATTTATTGAAATAAGATTTTCTAACACACAATAAAATGTGGCTAAGTTCAAAATATTTAGTTACATTACCTAGTTAACTAAAGCAATACATATTATTCATTAAGTAAACACAACAATGTCAGTTTATTTTTATTCTGAGAAATATTGTTTGTGTTCCGTCTGAAAAAGTGGTCGAATAAAAGTTTGGATCCTTGCCCCTTTGTTTCTTAAGTAGTTTATCACAGCCTTTACTCCAAGTGGTTTGAATGGATGTTGGGAGTTTTGTTTAATAATTGTATTTTCTTTGGCTTGAAAACTTACCAAATAATATGGTATTGGTCTATTTTACGTTACAAAATGCTATTTTAACTTTTGTTATTCATAAGAGTAAATAAAAGTTGAATTCATATTATTCACCTGTCGAAATATATTCTTGTCTATTAAAGAATTTTTGCAAAAGGAATAAACATCAAGGTTAATAATTTGTATAAAGATTATTCTATTCGTAACAATTACTTGTATGGAGGATATTATTGGTTGGTTTGTGGGTTAATGCATAAGTGGAAATACATAAATATTTGTATGTGTATAAAACAGTTCATTAATGTCATCATTATAGCACAGGGGCACTTCAACTTGGATTTTAAATATATATTACGTTGTTCACTTATACTTCGTTTTACTGAAATTTGAAATTAAAAGTACAAATTTTATGATTATTTTTTATGTGGTACACTATCAGTGTTTTTGCATGATAGGAATGATAAGTGGATCCAGAAATTAGGAACTACCACACCAAGGTCATCAGCTATAACATTCCTTCCAAAATGACGAATGTTAACAACGATGCAATGGTTTAGTTGGAATTAATATAAACAATTGTTTACGAACTAGAATAACGTTGTTATAACCTATTAAAAGCACAAACAATTCCAATATGGTATGTCTTAAACGCATTTATTAAATCTATATTACCATAGAGGTAAAGAACAGGCAAAATAATAAAAAAAATAAAAACTATTTTTATGTTATCAGACATATATTACATTTTACTAACTTCAAAAAAATCATAAATAAATAAAACTGTTACAGATACTGTATTGTACTTTTATAGAGGGGTCGTTGTTCACACGAGGTTTGTATCAGTGATAATTATTGTCACCAGTGATAAAATGTTTATGATCTGATTTAGTACTTTGAAGTTAAATTAAAAATGACTTTACAACGCCGAATTGGGACTATAAAGTCCTCTGTTTCACTCAACCTTAATATAAAAGCTGAAACGACTTAGAAATTGTATAGGAACAAGTCAACAGAAAATCACTGTTTGGACTAATACTTACTATATAATCTGTGAATGAAAAATAAAAAAACATATACAAAACACTAGAAATATTAGAAAAATTTAAATAATATGACTATACATAAATTACCATTTACTGCAATATTTCATATGTTCAGTTATAATTAAAACACTTTTAACTAATTAATTAGAAAGTTTTAGAAATTTTAAATATTACTGATAAAACTGTTATAATAAGTTTATATGTGTATACATACATATATTTATAAAAGATGTTATATATTATGTTATCAGCTACCAATTATTTATTAAAAAATAAGTATGTTTAAAGCACAAGGTAAAAAAAAATATTGTGATCTCTTATCACGAAGCTAGATCTAATACATCAAGCCATTTAAGAACTGTCTCACTGATAATTCTATTAATACTAGCCAATGCATTCGTAAAAGAGCGCAAGAGCACTCTTTAATTACGTGATCTATTGTTTGGATAGACTTACCACAATCACATGATTGATCTAGTGTCAATCTCCATATATATTTCCACTAATTACATCTACAGTTTAGAAGCGATTCAACAGTGACATAATATTCCATACTATAATAAGGAATATTATGTCGTCCGTCAAAACTAATCTACGCTAAGGCTTAAGTAGTATTGGGCGATAAATTTGATTTGCTCAAATTGAAAGTAGGTTTTGTGATTTTAATCGACCGTTCGACGCTGGATATCCTGTGTAGTGGGGAAGTGCGGGGCATTAAAGATCTAGTCTAACCTCTGGGATGCTATATCGCACAGCATATAGTCGGGGAAGTGACGTTGCCGTGAGAGTGCCTCTAATAGCTCTCATGACCCTATTATGTTGAACATCAATCGCTTTAGTACGTACGGTATTTAGCAGGACAGAATCACAAGGTGGTATTCATAAGATGAATGGTCCCGTGACCAATATAGACCAGTATATTACAATAGACCAGAATAAGCCAGTATGTTACAATAAGCATTGTTCAATAACACTGTTAATAGACCAAAGGAATAACGATTGGGGCCAGTATCAGATACTTCATTAAGATACCACTACTGGATGGTTTAGAGGCAATCTGTTTTCCCAAGGCTTTTAATATCGCAATGGATTATTCGCTGCCAGGCTGAAACCCAAATTGAACGATAAATTTAAACAGTGCCCAGCCTCGCCATTCTGATAATCGACTTTACACATGGAAGATCGTTTGTTTCAATGTAACATGAAATTTAGGACTTATTAAAAAAAGGATATATTAGGCATATATAAAGTTCACATATTTTTTACCAGTAACATATGATTATAAAGGTATGCTTGATCATCTCAAACTAAAATACGCATATAGGCGCCTCTATAAATATACTTGGTATTGATTTGCTATGGTAAATTATATATGGACAAAATTCATCATCTAATTTTAGTTAATATCACTGTGGAGCTCATTGATATTGTAGGACTAACTGTTGTTTATTTTAATGTTTAGGTACAAGAGGTAAAATAATTTTACAAAACTTTGCAGGAATTGCTATTTGTAATGTTTGACTATTTTATACAAACACTGATGTTCCACAGTATTATTAAACATATCGAACGGATCAGTTTCCCAGGCATGTGTTTTTTAGTAGATAATACTTTTGAAAAATATGAAACTTAAGGTACTTGTTGTAAAGTTTAAGGCGTAGAATGAGCTGATGGTCTTCTAAAGTGGTTCTAGTTCTAAAAAGTTCTGTTAAGTAGTGAGATAATAAGTAATGTTAAGTACTATTAAATTGCACTATTATTTAATAACCATAAACATGTTGGCATTGATGCTGTTTCTATTTTAAATTTACATATATATAAAACAAATATTTAATTGAAGGATTATTATTACGAATGTTGTTTGTGCAAGAAAATATATAACGATACTAAAATTATCTTATTGTCAATATTTAGATAACACTGCTGACAAATTTAAACTTGTTTCTTTCATATATGGTATGCAGTAGTTGAAACTGTTTACAAGAAAAAAATCAGATAATCAAACTTAGTTTTTCAAGGCCAAGGTGTTGTCAGATAAAAATAGTTTCATCACTGGTATTTAAAATTAATCATGTTAACAAAGAAATTAAAAGGACTATTTTTAGTTTTGTTTAATTCAAAATTATGATCATATCACTTAAATAAGTTTTATAAAATATCAATTTAATCCAACTAAAGTAAAAGAAAACTAAAAACGAAAAAGTTATTATTTGTTCCCCTATAAATCATAATTTATTTCTACATAAATTGGAACTATTTTCAGACCACCATTATATTCCTCCATTGCAATTGTGATGTAGATCAACTTCTTCCGGACAACGGTCAACTTTAAAACAAAGATGAAGACAATGCAGACTCTTCATTGGCAGAGCACCAATCTGTTCCTCCATAGATACTGTGATATAGGGGATACTTACGTACAACGAACAGTCTCTAGGATCACTTCTTCCGGACAATAGTCAACTTTAAAACAAACGATTAACACAATGTAGACCCTGCCTTGGCAGAGCATTAATCTGTTCATCCATAGATACTGTTATATAGGGGGAACTTACGTACAACCAACAATCTCTAGGATCACTTCTTCCGGACAATAGTCAACTTTAAAACAAACGATGAACACAATGTAGACCCCGCCTTGGCAGAGCATTAATCTATTCCTCCATAGATACTGTGATATAGAGAGAACTTACGTACAATTAACAGTCTCTAGGATCACTTCTTCCGGACAATAGCCAACTTTAAAACAAACGATGAACATATTGCAGACCCTGCCTTGGCAGAGCATTAATCTGTTCCTCCATAGATACTGTGATGTACGGGGAACTTATGTACAACGAACAGTCTCTAGGATCACTTCTTCCAGACAAATAGCCAACTCTAAAACAAACGATGATCATATTGCAGACCCTGCCTTGGCAGAGCATTAATCTGTTCCACCATAGATACTGTGATATAGGGGATACTTACGTACAACGAACAGTCTCTAGGATCACTTCTTCCGGACAATAGTCAACTTTAAAACAAACGATGAACACAATGTAGACCCTGCCTTGGCAGAGCATTAATCTGTTCCTCCATAGATACTGTGATATAGGGGGAACTTACGTACAACGAACAGTCTCTAGGATCACTTCTTCCAGACAATAGCCAACGTTAAAACAAACGATGAATATACTGCAGACCCTGCCTTCAGGCTCACTTCCTTTAGAACGATAGTCAACTTTACAAAAACAATGCAGAATAGGTAGGCCCTGCTTTTGACAGAGCACCAATCTGATTTTTCATTAATATAGGGGAACTTACGCCCACAGTCTCTAGGCTTATTTGCTCCGTGCAATGGTCAAGTTTACATAAAACAATGCAGACAAGACAGGCCCTGTTTTGGCAGAGCACCAATCAATTCCTCCATTGATATAATGATATAGGGGAACTACGACATATAGTTTCAATAGGGTCGGTCAGCCGACTCCAGGCTCACTTCCCATGGAACAAGAGCCAAATTTACAGCAAAATATGCACACAAGACAAGCTCTCTCTGGCAGAGAAACAATCACTTCCTCCATTGATTTTGTATCTACAGGCAACTATTACGGCCCGTAGTCTCCAGATTCAGTTCTCCAGGAACAATGGCCACGTTTGAAACAAACTGCACTCAAGGTGGCCCTGGCTTGGCAGAGCACCAATCCGTGTTACGAGTTTTATTGCTAATGTGGCCACATCAGCTAAGCCACGCATAGCTCCCTTCGACATATAATGATCATATATCCCCTACATATTCCTGTTTAAATCTCAAACCAAATAATGCCATTTTATTTTGCATGACATCAGTTCGGGATCCAGATGTACAACATAAATCTTTATTAAGCTATACAACTATAAATTAGCATAAAATTCAGGTCATATAATAGGAAAGATCATAGCTAAACTCATAATTTTCATTAATTTATCAACTAAATTTGAATTTTAAAACTAAACTTTAACAAATAAATAATGCACTACAAAGTACTTTCTTTTAGAATTGCCCTTCCGACTGAGCTATAAGCATAACAATCAGAACCATTTATGTGATTCCTGTATTTCCAGTGCTTAGAGGATTGCTGACTACACGTTGGACAGTTTTGGAACTGACCATCGTTTGTTGTATTAGTCTCATGTAGATGTGTATTCCAACGAGCTCTGTTCAACAACGCTGCTAATAGATTGGGGCCAGTATCAGATACTTCATTAAGATACCACTGCTGGATGGTTTAGAGGCAATCTGTTTTCCCAAGGCTCTTATTTTAACAATGGATTATTCGCTACCAGGCTGAAACCCAAATTGAACGATACATTTAAACAGTGCTCAGCCTCACTATTCTGATAATATGTATTACACTGGCAGTTTCTTCTGATGAAAAATTAGACTTAAGAACATGTTTTAGAGAGTTTGTAAATATAGCATGTACCATTTCAAACTTAAAATAGTACTTAAGTAATTTGTTTCATAATGAAAGACGTACACTTAATACTTAATCTTTCATTTCCTTAGGTGAATATGATTTAATAGTATGAAAAAAAATTAATTTTGTATGTGTCTAAGTTTTGAACCCAAGTGGTGCTAATATGAATCTATTATATAAACACTATTACAACTTGTTATAATTAGTGATAATTTGTTACAAAGACATTATCTGCGGAATTTGTTTACTTAACGATAATCACTGCACAAAATATATCTTATTGTAAAGATTATATAAAACGATCTTTATACATCAGAAGTTAAACATTATTTATGTGATACTTAGAGCATTTTAACTGTTTATTTTCAATTTTACATATTATTAAGGAGAATATATCCATTTAATAAAGGTTTTAGACGTAAAATAAGGAGTGTCCTTAATTTGCTGAAATGTTTAAATCTTAAATTTTACCCATGAAAACCAATATTCGTTTAGTATAGTAACATTTACAGCAAAATAAAATCATCTCTTAGCGTTAAAAAATAAGAAAAGAAAAGACCAGCTAAATTAATAATTTGGTGATAATACTAAAACTCTGTAAATCAAGCCTTAAAAATTAAAAACCAAACAAAAAACAACAACACTTGACAACCTATTATATATATTGTATTTATGCATTTTATTTTTTATGGAAAGAACAAATAATTTTATAGCAAAGATTGCTCAATATTTTTTTGAACAACCTAAATATAAGAAACAAAAATATATGATCGGAAAATAATGTTAATTTACATATTATTTAACCGTCTCACAACAGTACATATTTTACTATTTTATATAGTATAATATAATAAATATTATACAGTATGATATGATAGCTATATTCTTACTGATGTTTTTGGACACGTATTTAAAATGTTATTCCTAAATAAATATTCCTTCTCTTTATTTTAAGATGTTTAAAAGCAATACATATTCGGAATCAATTAAGTGAGACAGTAGGCCAAGTTTGTAGCAAACAATATATATTTGTAACAAACAAAGCACACAAGGCAAACAGTCTTGGCAGAGAACCAGTGCATTTTCGAGAGAATAATATGGTCTCTGGCCTTTCCAGCGTACGTCCCTTTTTCTAAAATAATGGTTTGCTATTTCGAAACTCAAGTGTATATAATCATTTGTGCTTGCTAATCATCCTTGATGAAATTTTTTGCTGTAATCTGTTATTTATCACCAACAGAACGTCTGAAATAAGTTGTCTATCATATAATTATTTATTGTAAACTCTTGTTTAATTAAAAAGAGGCGTGTCAAATATTACGAAACACCAGTGTAAAATGTAATTCCTCCGAGATAACAGTATTATTAGACAAGTCGTTATTTTGCCAGTAATTTGATTTGTTGGTTCCATCGAACAGGGTCTAGATAAATAATGTAGTTCCACTGTTGTCGACTAACTGTTATTATATTTAAACTCTCTAAATAACTAAATTAGACACTAAGAAATATTTGAAAATTAAATTATTAGTTAGACACTATTGTGAATCTTGAAATTAATTTAAAAAAAAAAAAAAATACTCATGTAAACCAGCATTCAAAAACTTGAAACTGTTGACACTACCCTGCTTCTATATTTTATAAACGTGCCTTTTTTTAAAAATACAAATGCGAACACATAAGAGGTAGCAACACTCTTATGAAACAAGAGGCAGGGAAAATTACCAAACTGAAAGGCACAGGCCGGTGATTTTTGAACAATTTTAAATATTACTGATAAAACTATTATAATAAGTTTACATGTTTATACATACATATATTTAGAAAAGATGTTATATATTATGTTATCAGCTACCAATTATTTATTTAAAAAGGAATATGTTTAAAGCACAAGGTAAAAAAATATTGTGATCTCCTATCACGAAGCCAGATCTAATACATCAAGCCATTTAAGAACTGTCTCACTGATAATTCTATTAATGCTAGCCAATGCATTTGTAAAAGAGCGCAAGAGCACTCTTTAATTACGTGATCTATTGTTTGGATAGACTTCCCACAATAACATGATTGATCTAGTGTCAATCTCCATATATATTTCCACCAATTACATCTACAGTTTAGAAGCGATTCATCAGTGCCCATTCCATATTATAATAAGGAATATTATATCGTCCGTCAAAACTAATCTACGCTAAGGCTTAAGTAGTAGTGGGTGATAAATTTAATTTGCTCAAATTGAAAGTAGGTTTTGTGATTTTAAACGACCGTTCGACGCTGGATATCCTGTGTAGTGGGGAAGTGCGGGGCATTAAAGATCTAGTCTAACCTCTGGAGGAGCTATATCGCACAGCATATAGTCGGGGAAGTGACGTTGCCGTGAGAGTGCCTCTAATAGCTCTCATGACCCTATTATGTTGAACATCAATCGCTTTAGTACGTACGGTATTTAGCAGGACAGAATCACAAGGTGGTATTCATAAGATGAATGGTCCCGTGACCAATATAGACCAGTATATTACAATAGACCAGAATAAGCCAGTATGTTACAATAAGCATTGTTCAATAACACTGTTAATAGACCAAAGGAATAACGATTGGGGCCAGTATCAGATACTTCATTAAGATACCACTACTGGATGGTTTAGAGGCAATCTGTTTTCCCAAGGCTTTTAATATCGCAATGGATTATTCGCTGCCAGGCTGAAACCCAAATTGAACGATAAATTTAAACAGTGCCCAGCCTCGCCATTCTGATAATCGACTTTACACATGGAAGATCGTTTGTTTCAATGTAACATGAAATTTAGGACTTATTAAAAAAAGGATATATTAGGCATATATAACGTTCACATATTTTTTACCAGTAACATATGATTATAAAGGTATGCTTGATCATCTCAAACTAAAATACGCATATAGGCGCCTCTATAAATATACTTGGTATTGATTTGCTATGGTAAATTATATATGGACAACATTCATCATCTAATTTTAGTTAATATCACTGTGGAGCTCGTTGCTATTGTAGGACTAACTGTTGTTTATTTTAATGTTTAGGTACAAAAGGTAAAATAATTTTAGAAAACTTTGCAGGAATTGCTATTTGTAATGTTTGACTATTTTATACTAACACTGATGTTTCACAGTATTATTAAACATATCGAACGGATCAGTTTCCCAGGCATGTGTTTTTTAGTAGATAATACTTTTGAAAAATATGAAACTTAAGGTACTTGTTGTAAAGTTTAAGGCGTAGAATGAGCTGATGGTCTTCTAAAGTGGTTCTAGTTCTAAAAAGTTCTGTTAAGTAGTGAGATAATAAGTAATGTTAAGTACTATTAAATTGCACTATTATTTAATAACCATAAACATGTTGGCATTGATGCTGTTTCTATTTTAAATTTACATATATATAAAACAAATATTTAATTGAAGGATTATTATTACGAATGTTGTTTGTGCAAGAAAATATATAACGATACTAAAATTATCTTATTGTCAATATTTAGATAACACTGCTGACAAATTTAAACTTGTTTCTTTCATATATGGTAATGCAGTAGTTGAAACTGTTTACAAGAAAAAAAATCAGAAAATCAAACTTAGTTTTTCAAGGCCAAGGTGTTGTCAGATAAAAATAGTTTCATCACTGGTATTTAAAATTAATCATGTTAACAAAGAAATTACAAGGAATATTTTTAGTTTTGTATCATACAAAATTATGATCATATCACTTAAATAAGTTTTATAAAATATCAATTTAATCCAACTAAAGTAAAAGAAAACTAAAAACGAAAAAGTTATTATTTGTTCCCCTATAAATCATAATTTATTTCTACATAAATTGGAACTATTTTCAGACCACCATTATATTCCTCCATTGCAATTGTGATGTAGATCAACTTCTTCCGGACAACGGTCAACTTTAAAACAAAGATGAAGACAATGCAGACTCTTCATTGGCAGAGCACCAATCTGTTCCTCCATATACTGTGATATAGGGGGAACTTACGTACAATTAACAGTCTCTAGGATTACTTCTTCCGGACAATAGTCAACTTTAAAACAAACGATGAACACAAAGTAGACCCTGCCTTGGCAGAGCATTAATCTGCTCCTCCATAGATACTGTGATATAGGGAGAACTTACGTACAATTAACTGTCTCTAGGATCACTTCTTCCGGACAATAGTCAACTTTAAAACAAACGATGAGGATATTGCATACCCTGCCTTGGCAGAGTATTAATCTGTTCCTCCATAGATACTGTGATATAGGGGGAACTTACGTACAACCAACAATCTCTAGGATCACTTCTTCCGGACAATAGTCAACTTTAAAACAAACGATGAACACAATGTAGACCCCGCCTTGGCAGAGCATTAATCTATTCCTCCATAGATACTGTGATATAGAGAGAACTTACGTACAGTTAACAGTCTCTAGGATCACTTCTTCCGGACAATAGCCAACTTTAAAACAAACGATGAACATATTGCAGACCCTGCCTTGGCAGAGCATTAATCTGTTCCTCCATAGATACTGTGATGTACGGGGAACTTATGTACAACGAACAGTCTCTAGGATCACTTCTTCCAGACAAATAGCCAACTCTAAAACAAACGATGATCATATTGCAGACCCTGCCTTGGCAGAGCATTAATCTGTTCCTCCATAGATACTGTGATATAGGGGATACTTACGTACAACGAACAGTCTCTAGGATCACTTCTTCCGGACAATAGTCAACTTTAAAACAAACGATGAACACAATGTAGACCCCGCCTTGGCAGAGCATTAATCTGTTCATCCATAGATACTGTGATATATGGGGAACTTACGTACAACGAACAGTCTCTAGGATCACTTCTTCTGGACAATAGCCAACTTTAAAACAAACGATGAACATACTGCAGACCCTGCCTTCAGGCTCACTTCCTCTAGAACGATAGTCAACTTTACAAAAACAATGCAGAATAGGTAGGCCCTGCTTTTGACAGAGCACCAATCTGTTTTTTCATTAATATAGGGGAACTTACGCCCACAGTCTCTAGGCTTATTTGCTCCGTGCAATGGTCAAGTTTACATAAAACAATGCAGACAAGACAGGCCCTGTTTTGGCAGAGCTCCAATCAATTCCTCCGTTGATATAATGATATAGGAGAACTACGTCATATAGTTTCAATAGGGTCGGTCAGCCGACTCCAGGCTCACTTCCCATGGAACAAGAGCCAAATTTACAGCAAAATATGCTCACAAGACTAGCTCTCTCTGGCAGAGAAACAATCACTTCCTCCATTGATTTTGTATCTACAGGCAACTATTACGGCCCGTAGTCTCCAGATTCATTTCTCCAGGAACAATGGCCACGTTTGAAACAAACTGCACTCAAGGTGGCCCTGGCTTGGCAGAGCACCAATCCGGGTTACGAGTTTTATTGCTAATGTGGCCACATCAGCTAAGCCACGCATAGCTCCCTTCGACATATAATGATCATATATCCCCTACATATTCCTGTTTAAATCTCAAACTAAATAATGCCATTTTATTTTGCATGACATCAGTTCGGGATCCAGATGTACAACATAAATCTTTATTAAGCTATACAACTATAAATTAGCATAAAATTCAGGTCATATAATAGGAAAGATCATAGCTAAACTCATAATTTTCATTAATTTATCAACTAAATATTAATTTTAAAACTAAACTTTAACAAATAAATAATGCAATACAAAGTACTTTCTTTTAGAATTGCCCTTCTGACTGAGCTATAAGCATAACAATCAGAACCATTTATGTGATTCCTGTATTTCCAGTGCTTAGAGGATTGCTGACTACACGTTGGACAGTTTTGGAACTGACCATCGTTTGTTGTATTAGTCTCATGTAGATGTGTATTCCAACGAGCTCTGTTCAACAACGCTGCTAATAGATTGGGGCCAGTATCAGATACTTCATTAAGATACCACTGCTGGATGGTTTAGAGGCAATCTGTTTTCCCAAGGCTCTTATTTTAACAATGGATTATTCGCTACCAGGCTGAAACCCAAATTGAACGATACATTTAAACAGTGATCAGCCTCACTATTCTGATAATATGTATTACACTGGCAGTTTCTTCCGATGAAAAATTAGACTTAAGAACATGTTTTAGAGAGTTTGTAAATATAGCATGTACCATTTCAAACTTAAAATAGTACTTAAGTAATTTGTTTCATAATGAAAGACGTACACTTAAGACTTAATTTTTCATTTCCTTAAGTGAATATGAATTAATAGTATGAAAAAAAATTAATTTTGTATGTGTCTAAGTTTTGAACCCAAGTGGTGCTAATATGAATCTATTATATAAACACTATTACAACTTGTTATAATTAGTGATAATTTGTTACAAAGACATTATCTGCGGAATTTGTTTACTTAACGATAATCACTGCACAAAATATATCTTATTGTAAAGATTATATAAAACGATCTTTATACATCAGAAGTCAAACATTATTTATGTGTTACTTAGAGCATTTTAACTGTTTATTTTCAATTTTACATATTATTAAGGAGAATATATCCATTTAATAAAGGTTTTAGACGTAAAATAAGGAGTGTCCTTAATTTGCTGAAATGTTTAAATCTTAAATTCTACCCATGAAAACCAATATTCGTTTAGTATAGTAACATTTACAGCAAAATAAAATCATCTCTTAGCGTTAAAAAATAAGAAAAGAAAAGACCAGCTAAATTAATAATTTGGTGATAATACTAAAACTCTGTAAATCAAGCCTTAAAAATTAAAAACCAAACAAAAAACAACAACACTTGACAACCTATTATATATATTGTATTTATGCATTTTATTTTTTATGGAAGGAACAAATAATTTTATAGCAAAGATTGCTCAATATTTTTTTGAACAACCTAAATATAAGAAACAAAAATATATGATCCTAAAATAGTGTTAATTTACATATTATTTAACCGTCTCACAACAGTACATATTTTACTATATTATATAGTATAATATAATAAATATTATATAGTATGATACGATAGTTATATTCTTACTGATGTTTTTGGACACGTATTTAAAATGTTATTCCTAAATAAATATTCCTTCTCTTTATTTTAAGACGTTTAAAAGCAATACATATTCGGAATCAATTAAGTGAGACAGTACGCCAAGTTTGTAGCAAACAATATATATTTGTAACAAACAAAGCACACAAGGCAAACAGTCTTGGCAGAGGACCAGTGCATTTTCGAGAGAATAATATGGTCTCTGGCCTTTCCAGCGTACGTCCCTTTTTCTAAAATAATGGTTTGCTATTTTGAAACTCAAGTGTATAGAATCATTTGTGCTTGCTAAACATCCTTGATGAAATTTTTTGCTGCAATCTGTTATTTATCACCAACAGAACGTCTGAAATCGTAAGTTGTCTATCATATAATTATTTAATGTAAACTCTTGTTTAATTAAAAAGAGACGTGTCAAATATTACGAAACACCAGTGTAAAATGTAATTCCTCCGAGATAACAGTATTATTAGACAAGTCGTTATTTTGCCAGTAATTTGATTTGTTGGTTCGATCGAACAGGGTCTAGATAAATAAGGTAGTTCCACTGTTGTCGACTAACTGTTCTTATATTTAAACTCTCTAAATAACTAAATTAGACACTAAGAAATATTTGAAAATTAAATTATTAGTTATACACTATTGTGAATCTTGAAATTAATTAAAAAAAAAAAAAATACTCATGTAAACCAGCATTCAAAAACTTGAAACTGTTGACACTACCCTGCCTCTATATTTTAGAAACGTGCCTTTTTTTAAAATACAAATGCGAACACATAAGAGGTAGCAACCTACACTCTTATGAAACAAGAGGCAGGGAAAATTACCAAACTGGAAGGCACAGGCCGGTGATTTTTGAACAATTGCCTTCACAGGCTGGAGTTCAATCTGTCAACAGACTGCCAAATTCAATTAACAGTGCTCCAGTGCTGAAGGCATTTAAAACTCTGAAAAATTACTGGTCGTACAAGCATTTTACAGAACAGACGAGTTTATGGCACAGGACTGGGAGATCACAGAAGCGTATGACTGACGTAGGGCGAGAGTTGGAAACATTCGAATGAATGAGAGAGTGAATGTAAGAAATGTATGTTTGAAAGGGTCTTTGTTTGTAAGTGTGAAAGCAAAATTTTAACATTAACATTAAGCTTGACGTTATCCAATACAATTATAGTGAAATTGTCACGGAAATAAATATATTATTACTATTAATAACAACTGTTAATATTACTTATAACACATAAGTCTGTGTTAACTCAATGTCTGACATTGATCGGTATACTATCACTGTTTTAAAGCACTTTCACTATACTGTCACTTGACTGACACTTTTACTTCTACTGGTATTGATCCAGCCACTTATAGTAGACTTTCACTCACTCACTAACTGACTGTCACTTCGGCCGATGGGTGTATTTATACAACGAAGTAGTCTAGACCTAGAATATTCTGGAACTGCCAAGAGGTGATCCTGAGAGGGAGATCTAGGCCCTTCTGGGCGCTGATTCAGGAAGGGTATAGATCGACCTACAGGTGAATGAACTCCCAATTTGCCTTCTTGGGAGAACTGGACTGGCCCTGTGGGTAATTACCCGCACAGGTAGGAGGTGCAATGACCTATAATGTGCCGATGCTGATTGCCGTGATCATTAACAATATTTAATTAAAATTATAGGAAAAATAATTTCCCAACCAAACTGTTTTTGTCGTAATGAAAGAAATTAAATTCCACGGATACATCGAAATACCTCAATTTTAATCTTTTCCATTGCTATATAATCCTAGGGAGTATCCACGTACGCCTCGAGTGCCACCCCAGTCACTCGCTGCGCTCGTGTCACATCAGCCGTCGACCTTAAATTGTGACTCTCGAATACATTAACAGTGAGAGGACTAATAAAACAATAGAGCTCAATATTTAGCATCACATTTGTTTATCAGTTGTGCTTTTTCATTATTAAAATTAACCAGGTAATTTTAAATTTACAGTTTTAAAAATACGCAATAATAAATATAATGTTTATGAAATAAAACACCATATTTTTTTAATTTATGATACTTTTTCCGCCGCATTTGGACCTAAGGCTTTAAACTGAATCTAATAAAGCTATTTAATATTATTCCTAGTGTGAGAAATTTCGTGGGAACTGATTCGCTTAAATATTCAGCCTTACTAATCAAGATTTAATTACGTAAGTTTACAATAAAGAGGATATAGTTTTAAATAGTTTTATTGTTATATAAAAATATGACATAAATTATCTAGTACAATCTAAACTTTAGCAAAACTGTACTAATGGCCATTCGTGACAATTGGCAAGCCATGCGTGCGTCATTATACCACTGTAATGTTTGCGATTATTGTACAAGTGACTCCACACGAAAAGTCTGATAAATTAAACATGAAATATACTTTCATCACCTGAGGTCAAGTCAATGAAAGTAGGATATTTCCTGTACTGTTATCACTCCATAAATACTGACTGGGGCCACTAACATATAACTTACATTGTGTGATGTTAAACTTGTTTGACATTTTTTGTTTTTAAAACAATTTTATTCGGTTCGGTTTATTAGGGTAAGTAGACTAAAAATTGATTCTATAATGAATATTTAATTATTGAATAACAAAAACAAAGTACTCATAATTTAATATTAATGCGTCATTGGTTTTGGAACTTACTGGATTGTTTTTGTTAGGAAATAATATACTTTGCATGATTTAAATTAATAGCAATGTATTTTCTTTGAAAAAAAAAATAAAACTAAAACTTATTAACGTTAGGAATAAAATAGTAAATCACTGAGCACCATTTTTAACTTCACCCGTCAGTTCACATGGGCCTACAAGCCTGTGCGTGCACTTTATTAATAGTTTGGTTAAATTATAGTCTATTGGTGGGTGAGTTGGTCATACCGTTGTACGTCTTTAGTATGGTTGAGTGGTGGGGCAAAAAGATCGTATATTTTCCACAAAAACTTATGTTTTAAACACTACGAGTTCTAAAACTGTATACTGTTGTGTGGATACATGTAGGATGATGGACAGGCTAGTATAATCATTCACTCAAAATTGCATCAAATATAATTCGTTAGTAATGCAGCTGAAGCCAGAGTGATGAGGGATGTGAAATCATAATTTGCGTTGGGTCACGTAAATGCTTCCACTCCTGTAGCAAAATCGTACCATTTGTCAGACCAGTATTGGCTCTATCTCAGCTTAGTAACAATATACCTAAACTTGGATCATCCCCCAAACAACCAACATCACTTACACTGTAGAATTGAACGTAAAGTTCATTCCGTCTGAGTATTCCACAGCCACAATTCAATCGAACCTGGACTGAGTGCAAAGTTGGCGTGCTCCACAAATATCACTGACTGGTTTGTTTTGTTTGAATTATAATTACTTTATTTTAACTTCATTTATACAGTGTTCACTTATTATGTGCTTTCCGTCTTTCTTTTTTTACTTTACATCTGCAGGCCTGTGCATAAACGTTATTAAACGAGTGAGGAACTGACCGTTAGCTCAGTTGGGGGTTCGAATCTTGGAGCCTTCCACAGACAGGTACAACGGTAAAGGAATTCTGCTACCTTATATTAAACACTAAATTATTTATGTGCTGTCGTTAAATTGGCTCATCCGAATGGGCTATCAAATATTAATGATTCAATATTCAAGTTTTCTAGATATCGCTCTCAGCCTATATATATCTTTTACAACTTCTGTTAGATCTACGATACAATACTTCTCAACCAATTATTCCTACAAGTATCCTTTATTCAAATTCAAAATCTCTCTATTCTCACTTAACAAGAAACATAAAAATATAATAATACAAAATTAATATCTCTTTTACATGCTCTAGGTATGTGCTTGTGAGAGAGAGAGAGAGAGAGAGAGAGAGAGAGAGAGAGAGAGAGAGAGAGAGAGAGAGAGAGAGAGAGAGAGAGAGAGAGAGAGAGAGAGAGAGAGAGAGAGAGAGAGAGAGAGAGAGAGAGAGAGAGAGAGAGAGAGAGAGAGAGAGAGAGAGAGAGAGAGAGAGAGAGAGAGAGAGAGAGAGAGAGAGAGAGAGAGAGAGAGAGAGAGAGAGAGAGAGAGAGAGAGAGAGAGAGAGAGAGAGAGAGAGAGAGAGAGAGAGAGAGAGAGAGAGAGAGAGAGAGAGAGAGAGAGAGAGAGAGAGAGAGAGAGAGAGAGAGAGAGAGAGAGAGAGAGAGAGAGAGAGAGAGAGAGAGAGAGAGAGAGAGAGAGAGAGAGAGAGAGAGAGAGAGAGAGAGAGAGAGAGAGAGAGAGAGAGAGAGAGAGAGAGAGAGAGAGAGAGAGAGAGAGAGAGAGAGAGAGAGAGAGAGAGGAGAGAGAGAGAGAGAGAGAGAGAGAGAGAGAGAGAGAGAGAGAGAGAGAGAGAGAGAGAGAGAGAGAGAGAGAGAGAGAGAGAGAGAGAGAGAGAGAGAGAGAGAGAGAGAGAGAGAGAGAGAGAGAGAGAGAGAGAGAGAGAGAGAGAGAGAGAGAGAGAGAGAGAGAGAGAGAGAGAGAGAGAGAGAGAGAGAGAGAGAGAGAGAGAGAGAGAGAGAGAGAGAGAGAGAGAGAGAGAGAGAGAGAGAGAGAGAGAGAGAGAGAGAGAGAGAGAGAGAGAGAGAGAGAGAGAGAGAGAGAGAGAGAGAGAGAGAGAGAGAGAGAGAGAGAGAGAGAGAAGAGAGAGAGAGAGAGAGAGAGAGAGAGAGAGAGAGAGAGAGAGAGAGAGAGAGAGAGAGAGAGAGAGAGAGAGAGAGAGAGAGAGAGAGAGAGAGAGAGAGAGAGAGAGAGAGAGAGAGAGAGAGAGAGAGAGAGAGAGAGAGAGAGAGAGAGAGAGAGAGAGAGAGAGAGAGAGAGAGAGAGAGAGAGAGAGAGAGAGAGAGAGAGAGAGAGAGAGAGAGAGAGAGAGAGAGAGAGAGAGAGAGAGAGAGAGAGAGAGAGAGAGAGAGAGAGAGAGAGAGAGAGAGAGAGAGAGAGAGAGAGAGAGAGAGAGAGAGATGTTTTCTCCAAAACTTGAAGTGATTTCCTCCATTTTATAAATATATACATGAAAATATATTAATTAGTTTTAGTCAATTCTAAGTTAAAGTCAATAATCAAGGAAGCCAAAGTATAGTCTAAATTTTTTTCACACAAATATTTATACACCTAGAAGAGCTTTGCTTAATCGTTTGACCGATTAATAATATATAGTAATGTAGACGAACCTTTATAAATATGTAAAGTAAAAATTAGATTGCAAAATGAAAACAACTATAATAAATTCTAATTAATTATGAGTATAAAGCAAATGATAATTGGTAACTTTTCAAATCAATAACTTTATCGTCAGTTTAAAAGGACTGTGTTTGAAAAGTATAATTCCATAATCAAGTAGGCCTATATTGTGATTGAAGTAAGTACTCCCCGTCATCCGGGCTAACTTGAAGTAGTCACTCACTGATCGTGAGCTTATAAACAGCGACACTGGCACCTTCTACGCCATCCGGGCTAGAGCTTGAAGTAGCCACTCACTGATCGTGAGCTTATACACAGCGACACTGGCACCTTCTACGCCATCCGGGTTGAGTTTAAGTAGCCACTCACTGATCGTGAGCTTATAAACAGCGACACTGGCACCTTCTACGCCATCCGAGTTGAGTTTAAGTAGCCACTCACTGATCGTGAGCTTATAAACAGCGACACTGGCACCTTCTACGCCATCCGGGTTGAGTTTAAGTAGCCACTCACTGATCGTGAGCTTATAAACAGCGACACTGGCACCTTCTACGCCATCCGGGTTGAGTTTAAGTAGCCACTCACTGATCGTGAGCTTATAAACAGCGACACTGGCACCTTCTACGCCATCCGGGCTAGAGCTTTAAGTAGCCACTCACTGATCGTGAGCTTATAAACAGCGACACTGGCACCTTCTACACCATCCGGGTTGAGTTTAAGTAGCCACTCACTGATCGTGAGCTTATAAACAGCGACACTGGCACCTTCTACGCCATCCGGGCTAGAGCTTTAAGTAGCCACTCACTGATCGTGAGCTTATAAACAGCGACACTGGCACCTTCTACGCCATCCGGGTTGAGTTTAAGTAGCCACTCACTGATCGTGAGCTTATAAACAACTACACTGGCACCGTTAAAGTAGGTTAAACCTGTTAAGCCTTCATTTAATAGAAAGGACTATGAAAAATAGGTACTTAGGAATCCGTAAAACGCCAACCAATCCACGATTTTACGTCTTATACAATACACCTTTTCTAAGACTTAGAAGAGTGTCAATGTATCGGACTATAACATATTATTTAAATATAGCTTAGATTTACAATTTCAATGCCAGAAAGTTTTTTTTTTTTATTTCTAAAGAAATTTGAAGTGTAAAATTTGTGAACAAAACCAGGAATCGAACACGGATCTTAAGTAAATAATATGTATGCCTATTTTAATAAACATGTGTATCAGCTACATAGATTACTCTCAAGTCAAACACAATCTCATCATCCCAACAAGAAACCCTAGTTTTTGAACCGTTGTCAAACCCTTGTCACACTGAACCCGCGAGAGTACGACAGTGGAGCGCCTCACGGTTAGGCAGTTTGATAAGTTTTTGACAGGTGCTCCACTGTCGCTCACTCAATGAGCAAGATTTGTCCTGTTCGGGTCTGTTTTTTTTTTTTTTTTTTTCCTAATTTGGGAATAATTGGGAAAATAGTTTCTTAATTCTGAGTGTACCAAGAAAGCCAAAATTCGCATCTTTGAGGTGGTGTATTTATAACTATAAACTTAATTTTAACGAAATAACTACTTAGGAGGCGTTTAATAGCTGATATGAAGTCATTGACTTTGAAAAAAGAATTGACAATTTTTTGATTAAACAGGCTAAAGCCCTTGTTAGTTACGACTTGTTAGACTTGGAGGCTTTTTTTTTTTATTTCACATACCAGTTAAATCCACATATCTAATCGTCAACCTCATTCAAGTAGTCAATCACTGACCACCAGCTCAGTTCAAAAATTTAACATTTAAGCCTTGTACTCCAAAAAAGTACCTTTAACTACTATCCATGATAAGCTGACATGATTGATATATATTTATATATATATATATATATATATATATATATATATGTGTATAGTTATAAATACTCTGAAACCTCCTACTTTTTATGTGTACTCTATTATTAGTTTTAAGCACTATCAAAGGAAATAAACCTACGTAAAAGAAGTACTTATTATCACGTATAGTTAGTAATATACAGTATCACTATACTCAATCGAGTGTTCAATTTGAATAATTATCCTATAATATTTATAAATAATTGAGTACATAAACTACTTTATGTGCCTTCTTGTAGTTTGTTAGAAGTTGTTGTTGTTGAGTACTTAAAGAAAACATTTTTTACGAACTTTGTAAACGGGTTTGTGTATTTTCACACCCAACATATTTTAACATTTATGGATAACACTGGTTTCGGACAAACTACAGTCAAGTCAATGGGTTTCGAGTATCAGCGCTGTAAGCCGAGAGAGTTAGTTAAATTGACTGGTTGTCGAGGGAAATGAAACAAACAATCTACGGCCCAAGTTTACGCCCACTTCCTGAGGGACAATGAACCAAGTTTGACGCAGTGTACACAAGGCAGGCTTGGCAAAGAGCCAGTCCATGTTGCGAGTTTGGACTGAGACAACTGGGGCCGTGGCAACTCACCATAGATCCTCCTTGGAGGGTCCAATAATTCCTTTCTTCACTTGTCTTCTTAAAATTATTTCACTAACTTGTCATTTTAGGACCTAATAATTTACATGACGTACATTATAGCTGAGCATTCAGTCGGTGAAAAATATAACGTTGACATTATTTTAAGAAATTCTAGAAACCTAGATTTATGATTCTTAAAATTATACTTTATACAGCTTCAGATCAAAAGTGCATGGTACAAAGCTGAATCATTAATTATGATGTACTTAAATTAAGGATTCAGACTTGTATACTTGTATTAAGAATTTTTCTTGTATTCTTGGATGCATACAAAGAAAAAATTGTACATGCATCCAAACAAACAAATTTTTCTGTTGAGAAATTATAAAAGATTTTATGATGATGCAAATTATCACTATGGATTCATTAGAGCGTTTGAACTGAATTTTAATATAATAAAGTTTAAATATTATAAAGATTGTAAAGTAGTTTGAAGTACAAGACTGTTTTTTCAGGCATTTTAACATTTTATAATCACTATGGAGTTGTTAAACCAAAATTTTCTACTCTTATTACCAGTAATTATGAGCTACATGAATGGTAATTTATAAACTATAATTAGATTTTCATTGGGTATCTCAATAATCATCCGACAAAGTTATCAGTATGGCAATCAAGCCGTCCAAATTTCATGTGTTGAAGATCTTATCCTTGCAAAATTTTCTCACCACGTTTTTTGTTTGATGAATTTGTCATTAAATTATAATTCCGCATTAAGCATAATCATTCTGTAATTTTTTCATTAAGTAGAAGTATTCACGTCTCATAGTTACGGTGTTTTCAATAAAAATGTACGGAATGATCTTCAACAAATATTGAAGACTCAGCAGCTTTAGTTTTTGAATTATAGTTGATGTTTCAACTCTTATCTCTATTCGAACTTTGCTATGTCATGTTATAATTTGTAATTCAGTTGAAGAGTTACTTCCATTGGCAATTAAATAAGTTAAAATCAATCTAATCACGAAGAATACGAGAATGCTAATAACGATTTTTTAAATTTTGCAATCGAAGTTTATAATTAGAAGTTTAAATACAAATGATACAGGCCTTAGCTATCTTAGATTCGTTTAACATACTACATATTGGTGCTTTTAATTTCAGTGCATGAACAACTGGAAATGACCAGTAGTATAAGGCTACAAAATAGCTAAAAACCAATTTATAACAAATTTATTTTTCGCTGCAGCAAACAGCTATACAAAAATATCAACAAATCAACTACAACAAAAGCAATATAATTGAACAATTTTTCTGAACATGTCTATCTATATCATAAGTTTAAAGAGTAATTAATTATATAATGTTGGTGAAAAAATTACGAAGATAAACTAAGTTTTAGTTCATTTTATATAGTATTCGATTATTTATACTATTGAATTATTACTGTTTTTGATTAGTAAAATGACATAGCATTTAGGGTGATATAACATCTCTTTGTGTTTATCTCCGCTCAAGAATGACCTCGTTTTTCATTAACATACTTTTCGTCAGTTAATAAGTTTTTAATCTAAAGTCAAAATCGTTTGCTAATTTGTGTGATGAATGTAGCCTTCTTTACTGATAGAAAGATCCAACAGCCAGAACAATGAATTACCTATATTTTATCTAGAAAATGAAGCACACAGTGTTAGTAAGATGTTCAACTCACTAATGAACCTGATATCCAGTTCTTTGCACTGGAGAACACTCTAACAAGGAGTTTCACTTTCAAGGGACACGCAAGGCTTTTCCAGTTCTGTTCACACCAGTGGCAACCATTGAGCAGTCACCATATTGATATTAAAATAATGAAGAAAATAACTTATCACATGCAATCATCTCAACAGTTAATTACAAGATAGGTGAGTTACAGGAATACGGCCCTGTACTGACTGTTGAATAATATCAGTGGCGTGGATCCCTACACGAAGGTTTGTTGTAGTTTGTATAGTAAAATTCCTTTTAAAGTTAAAAAAAAACATGTTGAATTCTTTAAAATATCTTATATTTCTAGTGTTTGAAAGTGTGAGTATATTCATTTTACTATTTATTTTATTGCATACAGATTGACATTAGAGAATTTCCAGTACATAAATGTAACATTCAGTATACAAAACAAATTTAATCAGGTAATTATATAATATTTGTCAAATAACGTGTATATAAATCAGGGTAAAGTATAATACTGTTTACTTTTTATGTAATAATAAATCATAAATAAGATTAAGTGACGAGCAATGAAATCCATTGGCGTTTTTAGGCAAATCAATGAACTCGATTAATGGAAATCCATCATTTATATCAGCTGACATCGAAGGCAAAATATTCAGTGTGTAATTTGAGTGTTGGTCATCCATCAGCGTGTGACGGTCACTAAACACTCTAGTGGACACTGCTGGTACCTCAGTGATGGCGGGGGTGGAGTACAACACACCGCTAATGGAGATGGATTACGGGCTAATGAAAACAATGATAAAATACACCACTCCCTCCGGAGAAAACTGAAAAGTGTACTAAGCTCTCTTGTAGAAAAGAAGTACTTTTAATGAAATTATTAGCAGAGTACTTGCAGTATTCTTGTTATAACATGTAAAAATATTATCACTATACTTTGTTGCATGTGTAAAGAAAATGTCTTTATTCAAATGTTCGAAATATCGAGTTTTAAAATTAATCAATAACGCACTATCAAGGGGCGATATCTTTCATATATATATATATATGCTTTTGTAGCAAAAGAATGTCAACATCAGTCCAGGAAAAATTTTGATGAAAATGGAGATTTAATGGCAGTTTTAAATTATTTAATATATAAAACATATAATATCACCCTATTAAGCATTAAGAGTTTCACGTTTTATAAGTGTTGTTTCCATCAATGGAACAAATATTAAAACTGCACCATTTATATAAAATTAAAACTTGGAGAATAACTTTGGATAATACATTGATCACTAAGCATTTTGAAATATTGGTAATATTATTGATGATGCTGCTACTTCTTCCAAAGCTTTCTATATGAGATAAATATTAAGCAATCATCATTCGAGTAAAATCTAATTTCACAATGTTAGTCTTATTTACTCTCCTATTTACATACTAATTGTAAGGTTTTGTAGTTCTGTTGTAGGATTCCTGTACCTGAGAAATATTACTGTTCTAAACGTAAACCGTCCAATGAATAGGTAAGTAGATTAAATGGTCCAATTAAGTTGTTCGGGGACAACATAATAAATACTTACAAATTGGGACGTCCGTCCGTTAGACGGTAATAAAACGGTGAACAAGTCTGCCCACTGAGTCAGCTGCTAGCCCGCTAGCCCGGTCTCTTTCATTATTACATCACTGGAAGCTCTGCTACAAGTATTAGGTTAAACTTTTATAAATTATTTATACATATATATATATATATATATATATATATATATATATATATGTTACCTTATGCTTACTTCTACTTAAATATCCCGTATTCTTATTCTTAGATATGAGCGTTGAGATTTTGCGTACTTTAAGGCAAATATAAATAATAACATGAGTATAGATAACCTGTGTGGAATTTCATCGTTGTGTTGGACATCCCGGACTTCTGTTTTAATGACCTCGCTGATAGCAACCACCGAGCAAACGCCATGTCCGTAATATGAATACCGAGCATAATGGAGAAGTCAATTAAAAAACTACGCTAAAACTGTTGACTAAGCTGAGAGATAGAACTTCCTTATAGTTAGCAGAAATGACATAACTTTGAGATTAGAATTCACTTTGTATTATTTAATAATCACGACCGCATTTTTCTCTTTGTTAAGATTAAATCTCTGAACAACATTTTGTAAACTCTTGATTGACAATCTTTTGAAGAATTACAGATTTTTTAATTTCCCATCTGCTATTGATCTGTTTCGAGAATTTATTTACTCGTAGATAGAGTAACTAGCGAACTATTTCAGTATAAGGTAAACATTACTGTTAACAATTTTTAAACCAGTCAAGAATATGATTTAAACTTGCATTATCTCTATCTGAGGATCAAAGTCCTGATACCTTTAACCACTCGACTACCAGCACTCCCAATGATTTTAATTTGGTTTATGTTGTTTAATTGTGATTTTAATATTAAAAATTAGATCTAAAAATTATATAAACATATTATTCGGAATTGATTCTCAGAAAGTTACTGTTTTTACTGGTTGGAGATTTATCCCTATAGCTGACTGATATAGCTCGCTTAGCCTAATTTTATAGAAATTTATTGTAAACTTACATGAACTTTGAATTCAGTATTGCAAATGTTTTGAGTTAATAAATAACACAAGTAGACAGACTGATATGTCATAAAATGTTACTAACAGTTTTAGAATGATTTAGAGTCTAGTCATAATGTTAATGTTGGGTTATACACTTCAAAAAGATTGTAAATGAATTATTTTTATGTCCTGAAATAAAATATATTGAAATAGAAACTATATTATGAACTATTTCGAGTAGTAATTCTTATAGAGGCCCTTAAGAAAATGAAAAGTCTTTGAACAATCACGCTGTTGCACATCGGGGTGAGGGGCTTACCCCATGACAAATGGTGGATTTCAGGAAGTCACAATGGAACTGTCTGGGTCGTGGCGAAAGCAGAGTCATGTAACGTCAGATATGAGTGACAGGGTGTCATCGAGGTCTGTAGGGACGACCACTAATGGATCATCATTCCTCTTGGGGTTGGTTGATCCCATTCTGTTCTTACTCTTACTCTAAACATACTCTGTTCTTCATCAAGTCAACACAGTGATGCCTTCATACGTTTTCGTAATTTCTTCACTTCAATTAACTCGTTTCTTAATCTAATCATTCCCAATGTATATTTCAATCAAATCTACCCTGATCACCCGCTTAACCCTAACTTACTTCTTGGTTTGTAATATACGTTGTAATATAGGTTTTCCTGACGACTATTTCTTTCTTCAAAAACGTAACTGTACTTAGTTTTAAGGTATTATAATGTAAAACAGTATCTAGTCATTTTAGGATTCCTAAGCTATTTTCTATTTAAGTTGTTCTTTTGTTACGAACTGGGTAACTGATTTAAAGTATTGTTTTAGGAAAGTAAATTAATCTCTTAATCGTTAAAATAGTATTTCATAAAAATAGGACTGTTTATTTTTAAAAAATGCATACTTTAGCTTACAAAACCTTATAGAGTTTTATGGAAATAAATTTAGACTATTTAACAAAATATAAAGAATCTTTTTCTTTCATTGACCCCTGATTATAAATTGTAAGTAGTGTGCTTGAAATATTTACATCATCAACCTTTACTACATCCTTTGTAGATCTCTATGGCATTTTCTAGAAAAGATTATTTATAACAACAATAGATGAACTAAAATGAAACACAGTTTCTATCCCATCATTGGTTATTATTTTTGAATGTTCACTCTGATCAGAGTGAGAGAAATAACAATGAGTGTGGAGTAAATTCAGGGCTGTTTGAGAAATGTCCCAGTGTAACTGTGTGGTAATAATGCAATACAATTTTACTAAAAAATGTATATCAACTGCAAGTATTCTTGTTCATTGTTGTCTATACTCGTGTTTACTCATTCATTATATAATTACTTGCGAAAAACATTATCGTTGCATTATTATAAAAACTCCACAAATATCCAATTACGTATCATAAAAATTATCGCTGTATTCTTATAAACACCCAAACAGTATCCTATTACATGTAATACACATTATCGTTACGTATCATAAAAATTATCGCTGTATTCTTATAAACACCCAAACAGTATCCTATTACATGTGGTACACATTATCGTTACGTTCATATAAACACCCAAAAAGTATCCTATTACATGTAATACACCTTATCGTTACGTTCATATAAACACCCAACCAGTATCCAATTACATGTAATACACATTATCGTTACGTTCATATAAACACCCAAAAAGTATCCTATTACATATGGTACACATTATCGTTACGTTCATATAAACACCCAAGCAGTATCCAATTACATGTGGTACACATTATCGTTACGTTCATATAAACACCAGAGCAGTATCCAATTACATGTGGTACACATTATCGTTACGTTCATATAAACACTCAAGCAGTATCCAATTACATGTGGTACACATTATCGTTACGTTCATATACACACAATCAGTATCCAATTACATGTGGTACACATTATCGTTACGTTCATATCAACTTCCAATCAGTATCCAATTACATGTAGTACACATTATCGTTACGTTCATATACACACAATCAGTATCCAATTACATGTGGTACACATTATCGTTACGTTCATATAAACTTCCAATCAGTATCCAATTACATGTGGTACACATTATCGTTACGTTCATATAAACACCCAAGCAGTATCCAATTACATGTGGTACACATTATCGTTTTATTCTTATAAAACCCAACCAGTATCCAATTACATCTGATACACATTATCGTTACGTTCATATACACACAATCAGTATCCAATTACATGTGGTACACATTATCGTTACGTTCATATAAACACCCAACCAGTATCCAATTACATGTAATACACATTATCGTTACGTTCATATAAACACCCAACCCGTATCCAATTACATGTGGTACACATAATCGTTACGTTCATATAAACACCCAACCAGTATCCAATTACATGTAATACACATTATCGTTACATTCATATAAACACCCAACCCGTATCCAATTACATGTGGTACACATTATCATTACGTTCATATAAACACCCAACCCGTATCCAATTACATGTAGTACACATTATCGTTACGTTCATATAAACACCCAACCAGTATCCAATTACATGTAATACACATTATCGTTACGTTCATATAAACACCCAACCCGTATCCAATTACATGTAGTACACATTATCGTTACGTTCATATAAACACCCAACCAGTATCCAATTACATGTAATACACATTATCGTTTAATTCATATAAACACCCAACCAGTATCCAATTACATGTAGTTCATATTATCGTTACGTTCATATAAACACCCAACCAGTATCCAATTACATGTAATACACATTATCGTTACGTTCATATAAACACCCAACCAGTATCCAATTACATGTAATACACATTATCGTTACGTTCATATAAACACCCAACCAGTATCCAATTACATGTAATACACATTATTGTTACGTTCATATAAACACCCAACCAGCATCCAATTACATGTAATACACATTATCGTTACGTTCATATAAACACCCAACCAGTATCCAATTACATGTGGTACACATTATCGTTACGTTCATATAACACCCAACCAGTATCCAATTACATGTAATACACATTATCGTTACGTTCATATAAACACCCAACCAGTATCCAATTACATGTAATACACATTATCGTTACGTTCATATAAACACCCAACCAGTATCCAATTACATGTAATACACATTATCGTTACGTTCATATAAACACCCAACCAGTATACAATTACATGTAATACACATTATCGTTACGTTCATATAAACCCAACCAGTATCCATTTACATGTAATACACATTATCGTTACATTCATATAAACACCCAACCAGTATTCAATTACATGTAGTACACATTATCGTTACGTTTATATAAACACCCAACCAGTATCCAATTACATGTAATACACATTATCGTTACGTTCATATAAACACCCAACCAGTATCCAATTACATGTAGTACACACTATCGTTACGTTCATATAAACACCCAACCAATATCCAATTACATGTAATACACATTATCGTTACGTTCATATAAACACCCAACCATTATCCAATTACATTGTAGTACACATTATCGTTACGTTCATATAAACACCCAACCAGAATCCAATTACATGTAATACACATTATCGTTACGTTGATATAAACACCCAACCAGTATCCAATTACATGTAATACACATTATCGTTATGTTCATATAAACACCCAACCAGTATCCAATTACATGTAATACACATTATCGTTACGTTCATATAAACACCCAACCAGTATCCAATTACATGTAATACACATTATTGTTACGTTCATATAAACACCCAACCAGCATCCAATTACATGTAATACACATTATCGTTACGTTCATATAAACACCCAACCCGTATCCAATTAAATGTGATACACACTATCGTTACGTTCATATAAACACCCAACCCGTATCCAATTAAATGTGATACACACTATGGTTACGTTCATATAAACACCCAATCAGTATCCAATTAAATGTGATATACACTATCGTTACGTTCATATAAACACCCAACCAGTATCCAATTACATCTGATACACATTATCGTTACGTTCATATACACACAATCAGTTACCAATAACATGTAATACACACTATCGTTACGTTTATATAAACACCCAACCAGTATCCAATTACATGTAATACACACTATCGTTACGTTCATATAAACACCCAATCAGTATCCAATTAAATGTGATACACACTATCGTTACGTTCATATAAACACCCAATCCGTATCCAATTAAATGTGATACACACTATCGTTACGTTCATATAAACACCCAATCAGTATCCAATTAAATGTGATACACACTATCGTTACGTTCATATAAACACCCAACCAGTATCCAATTACATCTGATACACATTATCGTTACGTTCATATACACACAATCAGTATCCAATTACATGTGGTACACATTATCATTTTATTCTTATAAACTTCCAACCATTATCTAATTGCACGTGAAACACATCAACGTGACGTAGCGAATCAGTACATATATCACGGAGGTAAAGAGCTCTTGAACTATAAAAGAGGGATGGCAGCTAAACTCACTTTAGCTCAAGCCCATCACTCATCATTAGTCATGAATGTTCTCCTTGAGTAGACTTGATGAAGGGTGGGGGATCGAAGGTTAAACAGGAGGCACTCAGGGTGTTTTTTTTTTTTTTTTTTTTTTTTTTATTGCAAATATATATTGGACGTCGCAGTAACATACTGTGGGAACACCTATTTTAAAAACAAATTAATCATTATTTTAAATATTTTTTACTGGTAAGTATATTTTGATATGTTTTATAAATTCATTTTAGGAAAATTAATGCAGATCAGCATATTACGTCAATGATTTTACCATTGTTTCTTACTTTTTTGAACAAACAAGAAAACTGTACTTTTACAGTTTTCTTGTTATCACTGTACGTGTATGGGTGGGCGGGTGGGTCAATATCACTGTACGTGTATGGGAGGGCGGGTGGGTAAATATCACTGTACGTGTATGGGAGGGCGGGTGGGTCAATATCACTGTACGTGTATGGGAGGGCGGGTGGGTAAATATCACTGTACGTGTATGGGAGGGCGGGTGGGTCAATATCACTGTACGTGTATGGGTGGGCGGGTGGGTAAATATCACTGTACGTGTATGGGTGGGTGGGTTTTGAACAACATGATTAATGAAAAATACGTATAAACAGGGAGTATATTTATGTTGTCTATCCTCCCCATCCAGAGCAATATTTGAAGCTGATGACAAGATAATTATAAGAAATGTCATATATTGCCGTAATCACGTTAAATACCGAAGTGAGAATAGTTTCAAATATATACAATCCATAAACTGTCAATAGGCATTTCTATAAATTAATATTGGTTTAACAAATTAAACATAAATAAGATTAAATATGTGAAAAAAGAATATTGAAAGTAATACAATCATAAAATTTTGTATGTTAATATATATATATATATATATATATATATGTGTGTGTGTTCAGTTTGACTTAATTTATATTTATTTTTTGTGTGAAATTTTCTGATGGGATTATCGTTTTAAATATATATGGTGATCAATATAAGTCAAAATACAGTTACTAAATTATTTCCAACATGGTTTAGATGCAAACTAAGTCCTTCTCAACAATTAACATATACTTTATTTACTTTTATAACTCATCTAAGAAAGTAAGAATAAATGTGTTCATTTCATATAAACAGACTAAAATTTTATGAACAATAATTTTTTAAACACATAAATGTCATACGATTTCTATTTAATGACTTTGTTAAATAAACGCATCGAGTGGTTTTTATTATCGAACCAACTTTTAATCAACTTGTCAGTTTTAACTACGCTAATCTTAACTAGATTTGAACTTTTCAAACATGTTCAAACATCATTAAAGTGGCTTTGTGTGCTGAAAACTAACTGTACAAAGTAACTTGCTAACATCTTTGCCTTTTTAAACAAAATATTTAGTTTGTAAATGTTTTAGTTACGAATTTTAGTTTTAATTTTAACGTTATATTTAGATTTAATTAGAGGTTTTAGCTTTAGAGCAGTAAAATATTCTAAACTAGCTATTTTTAATATTATTAATGTTTTTTATATAATAATATCATAACACCAAATTGTTTATGACTAACTTGATAGTAAATAGGGCGAGAACGTTCCTTAATGAACATACAAAACAAGTAAAATAAATGTCCAACAACAAATATTTAACAGTACATTTTACATGAATATATTTTAAAAACCAAGTTTATTTCTTTAGATCAGGGATATTCAGAAATAACTATACCTACTTGCTATAAATTTGCAGCATGCATTGTGCACTTATAAATGATATCTCAAACATACAAATTATACGTATTTTTAATTTATTTAACTTAGCCTTCAGTTCGCATGGGCCTGCAGGCCTGTTCGTGAACATTATTCAACGAGCGAAGTACCGACCACTGGGTCATTGGGAATTCGAACCTTGGAACATACCCACCACAATCCACTGGCATATAACGTATTAAAAATATTGTTCTTTGAATCTACTCAGAGTATTTATTATAGGTCTATTTGTTGATCAAAATATACTTGAATTTAATATAGAGTTATTTTAAACTACAATTTTTGACTTCTAATTTGAATGAATGGTATGTTTCTATAAATAATATGTTTAGTGGTTGCAAAGGATAACAATTTTTCACAATATTCTCTTTTATGAGTATTTTTTACGTATACATTTTCTTTTTATTTATTGAAAAAGTCATTGTTGGTTCTTTTTTTAATCATCATTTAAGAAAAGTTGTGTCGGCTATGAGAATTGATTTGAATATATACAATTTATAAAATATCTATTACCATAGGTCTACAAAATGATTTTTTACTATGCTTGTTAACTTTTCGGCCATTGTTCAATTTTAATAAAATTCCGATTGCAGATTTTTGTAAATATTAAAAATATCCAAGTATTTCTTTCTCGTTGGTCCATATAAAGAAATTCTATAATTATTGTATGTAGGACAGAATAATGCAAAGTATAACATTTATAGTCACAATACAAAATCAAAAGAATATTTAAATCTTCGCAAAATATTTATATTACAAAACTAATTATTTTACATACACTATTAATATGACAATTTCTATACAAATTCAATTTAGAACAGATATAGTACATTTTAACTTTTGGTGTAACTTCTATTAGTAGTAGTTTAGTGATTAGCTTCTTCAATTTAAAGCTCTTCTCGTGGTCATCTTTAGTTACTTATCAATTGTTTATAGCATTTCCTTGCAATTTCCTAAACATAGAATTCTTAATCAGTATTTATACAGTTTCGTTACACAATGTCACCCCTTTCCACGACCTACCTATAATCAATTGGATCAGATACATTCCAACAGACATATTACTGATCATTGAGAAGATCATGTAGTAATAGTACTGAAAGGATATTTATGTGGATTATAATCAGTGAACTTACATTTCAAGCGAGTCAGGTGGCCGAGCGATCTAAGGCGTCAGAACTATAACAATTATGCCTGAGGTATACAAAGCGCAGATACGAACCCTGGCTTCTGCCGGAACTTTTTATCAGTAATGTTTACCTTGTTCTCTACAAATTCGCCCCCTAACGCTATCTGAATAAGTTCCCCGAACATATCAATATTCTATGGGGAATATGCAGAGTAAGTTTAAGGAGGAAATCGTCCTCTCATTATAAATAGATAGTAGTAGATACACACAATAGTAAATGAGTGAGATCGTTACATATTTCATTTAAAAAATATATCTTTATGAATTAAAATGTGTACATATTTTTTTATAATTTGAACTAAATTAATTAATTTACAATGCAGTAAAATACATACAAATGTTTACTTATCCAGGCTTCCGTTGCTACACCACAAGCTCTATTATGATATCCTCCACTATTCAATATACCCAAAGACATTACCTCTTACGCTACTTTCTAGTTGTCCACCGTGTGTTACTTGGAGTGCAAGGAAATGAACACTGTTAACAGACAGAAAACTTCTTAGTGTGAGTGTTAACTATCCTAAAAAAACCACACTCAGAACTAGGTATGGATCTATTAACTATAAATATGGCTAACCACAAACAAATAACCAAAAGCTAATTGTGTAGGGCTCTGAGTAGTAAAACTATCGTTGAATAAAAAAGTCAAGTGAATAAATGTACAAAATCTGATATAAGAGAAGTACTTTGATATAGACATTTAATTCATTACAAAAAATAATTATACATTCGATTAACCATGAACCAGTGCATAGTTATTTTTTTATATATATATTTATTTTATTATTATTATTTTTTTAGAGTATGAAAAGAGTATAATCCCATAAATATATCAACTTTGAAGTAATTAGTACTGTACTACATTATTGAATGGTAGAACAAATACAAATTATAACTCAGCAGTTATTTTAAGCAGGTCAGCAAAGTTATTCATACAAAGAAAAAAAGAGGGTAGGGATAACATTATTTTACTTTTAAAATAAACGTGAAATGAACAGAAGACTAGTTTGATTTAATCTAAAGGTTAGTCAAGAAAGATTTAGTACAGTTTGCAGTTTATTACAATAGGATAAAATGTGGGAGTGACAGAGTATTGGAACCCAGAAACTTAAAACTGCAAAATCCTGTTGGGAAAAGTTACGTCTTGTATGTTATAAAAAGTATTGTATTAGTATTATCAGCATAAACATGATTTTAAATAATACATTGAATTCAATATGGTTTGAAGACGATCATTCATCGGTTGGATTGTATAATATATGGGAAATATATGATATATGAAATTTACTTTATAAATAATTAAGTCCACCGACCTTTTTATATTTCAAGATAATCTAAGAGAGCGAGGTTAAAAGGTACACAACAGTTCAACGTCCTAAACTCGGCCTTGCTTGTAAACAGGTTGGACTTTAATTAGTGGGATAATTGTGTTAACGAGCCATAAGGAGATGGGGGAGAGGGGTGGTTTACGATGTTTACCGACAGGTGCACTGCACGATGAAGTTATATCATACTTTATGGATCTTTCACGTCAACGGAATTGGAGAGGTGGCCAATTAAAGTGTCATATATCGAACACGGACAGGAGTCGTGGGAACTTCTGAAAACATATTTTTGAGATATTCCTTGAATATTTGTATGTTTATTCTTGGCGACTAATGTTAAATTAATGGACCTTTACCGTTAATTCACTAACATTACTTTTTCCGTTACTTCACTACCACTAATTTTTTTATCTCAACTACGGACAGGTTAGGTTAGTTAGGTCAGTTTAGAGTACGTTAGGTTAAGTGGCTACTAAAGTTGATCACAAACTGGTAAATGAAATGATTGACTTACCACCGAATGCGCTCTATGTGTATAGGTTCTTCGAAAGTGATAAGATAAGGCCAGCGATATCGGATTCCTAGTGAATAAGGAATACCACAGTGGACGTAAAAATGATTAGGGAACAGTTTTTAGAGCAATAGAATATTTAGCAACCGATAGTGAATTAATAGGGAAAAAAGTAGTCAGTGAATTAATGGAAAAGATCCAAGTTAATTAAATTTACATTAAAGTAACTAACTCGTTTGAAAACCTTTTTTGTCGTATCCAAAAGGTTGAAGTTGGGTGGCTCATACTATACAGCAACAATTTAAAAATTAGTTTATATGTCTAGTCACCCCTAGGTATTTTACTGGTAACTACACAAGCATTCTGTAAAAATATGAATATCATATTCCAATTAGAAGGCAGTGCTCAAAGGCATATTAAATTGAGAATAAATTTAAAAAAACGGGATTTTTCAAATATGGTTTTAATTAATTACAAAAGCTATTAAGAAGTACATAAAATGCATTTCCTAGTAACACATACAAGATAGAGTAATCACAAAATATAAAAATTTTATTAGTAAATATACTAGGCCTACGTGGTTTGGATACAAAATAATTCTTCTAAGTCGATGGTCTGAAACTGTCGATAACTGCATGTTGTCGTCTGGGTTGGAACCAACTTTCTGTTAGCTTCCGCCACTTCAGGAGCAACTGCTTTCGTCTTCGTCGTTTGACAAAAGCTTCTTGAAATCGTCAAACAGTCACACCCTGCTCAGCTAGATTTTACAACTTTGAGATCATTTATGATTGTTCTCTCTAAAACAATGCCAATTACTGCTCCATTCATTTAGGCGTGTGATGAAAAAACTTGTATTTATATTCAACTTCTCAAACAACTATAATAATCTTTTTGAGACAAATGTACCCAAAACAGCTAAATTGATTAAACGTGCTTATCTTCCGGTCTACGGGCTTACACTTAATCTTATTGATAATAGTTATCTTGTCATCATTAGACTCTACTTGAAAATTAACTCAAACCAACTAACTAACAAATTAGTTAATTCGTTAGTTAGTTGATACCAATAGTAGTTAGTCAATACCACTGTCCGTGTATGGGTGGGCGGGTGGGTCAATACCACTGTACGTGTATGAGTGGGTGGACGGGCCAATATCACTTTACGTGTATGGGTGGGCAGGTGGGTCAATACCACTGTACGTGTATGGGTGGGTGGGCGGGTCAATACCATTGTCCGTGTATGAGTGGGCAGGTGAGTCAGTACCACTGAACGTGTATGGGTGGGCGGATGGGTCACAAGTTAGTTAAAAACTAACAAACTAACAAACTAGTTAATTCGAAAGGTACCAAAGGTATTTAAAGGTAGTTTTAAAGAATGTTTTCACAACCTCATTTATTTAAAGATCAAAGTATTTTTTTACGATGCCATGTCATGCCATACATCAATCTGACCAAGGATAATTTTGGGCTAAAGAGGCTTAATTCAGTATTTCATATAGGAGCTCCATTTTCATAGAGCATTCCAACTGAGATTTCTCCTTTTTGTGGTTTTGAAACTGTTTTATACACGAAATAACTATCGACTCTATATAGTCATCTCTGGATTAGTTATTTCTCATTAAGGCAACTGATAAAGCATTAACTGCAGATAGTTTAAAATCTTCACTGCCAGGAATATCTCCCATAGGCTGATAATTATGTTGGTTGATATAGGCCTAATGCCAATCTGTTTTGAATCTTCTGAATAAAGGTATATCATGAGAACTTGAAAGTTCAAAATAGAAAGTAAATACCTTTCTGTATGCAATTATCTTTTTTTAGAGATGATGGACTATTCAGCTTATCGCTCACTTCATCTTTAACTGAACTAAGATTGTCTGATGAATATTCTTCTGAACTTGAAATAGTCACAGTTGGGGACTACGGGGACGTGGAACTGAGCTTTTTATCTTTTTTCAAGTGTCTTTTGTTTTTTCATTTTATTCCAAGAATCCTCTATTGTTTTTTTATTGTATTCCTTGTCTTCCTATGATACTGTATAGTCAGTTTCCTTTTGGGTCCTCAATTATACTCAAGCAGTCAGCGTCAATTTTTAATAAAGAATTTTACTTCCCTAGTCATTTTTAATATGTTTATTTTTACGGTAGACTAAAATTAACGAACATTGTATATCTATAAAATTGTAAATACAGCAGGCCAATCTAAATACTATGTAAAGCCCTTTGATGCTCACTTAACTAACATTAAGTACTAAATGGGAATTTTAGTATTAAATACCAACTACGTCACTTGCTGCACTCGTACTACCTCAGCCTTCGGCCTCGGTCTGTGACGACATTACCAACAGGATAACTATTAAATTGAATAGATCCTGTAAGAATATAAGACAATTCTTAAATTCATAAAAAAATGCGTGTTAACACCAGCCATATAAATGTAAACACTGCAGTGATCCTTAAGGGTGTAGTCTAGGTACGTCTTATCATCCTCACATGTTTACCAAATCCTTAGCCCTTAACGTTCAAAATATAATCAAGCTATCTTATCCTTTTTTCTATCTCGCAAAATACTGTGCAGACTGATTTGCTTAAGAAATTAATACACAGCTATCCAAAAATATTGGATAGGCCTGTTGTATTGATGCCGATAGTAAGTCAATCTATTGTACGTGTGCTGTAATGAATATTAGTTGCAAGGAAGGCTGTCACAATGCAACAAACGCCATCCGGAACCCTTTTTGACCACACTGTTTTGTGATAAGAAGTATGTGACTACCAAAACAAGGAAGAGTGTATTAATTGTATACACAAGTATTCATGAAAACATACCTTTTTGCACTATATAGAACTGTAAATATAACAAAATACCTTATCACTAATGACAATTATTATCTCACACAACATCAATTTATTTTTATTTTGTACTTTATATTTAATTTTTTAGTAGTGGCTGATCTTATTCTTTACTTTACTCTGCTGACTGTGTGGTAATCAGTACAGTACAAGGTGAAAATTACAAATAAACTGTCATATGAAGAAGTGAGGAGTGCAGAAGTAAGTGCGGAGTGCCAAGTGGGACAGTGTGAGGTAATTTATAATTTACGGCCTTTCCTTTACTTGTTTTTATGTTGATTGGTTATTTATTTATTCAATCCTAAAATTTGTCCAATAATCTATAATCACCTATCTATAATCTATAATCAAAATAATCAATAATCTATAATGTAGTGTATATTAAACACATACATATTTTCCAGTTGAAGACATATTTTATACATCTGAAATTTGATAAACAGGCTGTAAATTTTAAAAAAACTGTATACATCTAAATATAAGTAAATTTCGACAAAACGATAGAAATAACTGTACCTTTTCAAGCAGTAGCACTTTGGTTTATTGAATAATCAATCGACTTAGAAAAGGGGGTGTTAAACAAAGCTGCTTAAAATTTATAACATTAACAAAAGCCTCTTTCAAACTGCAGACCTCGCGGAAATAAAACCTCTTAAAAAGGTTGCATTTATATTGGTATTGTTAATGGCAACCTCAGATTAGCTTTAAAACTACGTATATTATAAATATTTATATATATATATCTTCTCATATACATTCAATAACGCTTTTTTAAAAAATTCTCATAATTTGATAAATAAATACAAGTAATTGTTTATTCATAAAAACAACACTGACAAAAATAAAGTACATAAAATGTAAATTGTACGACATTTTAACTTATAATTATGTTTTATCTGATCTAATTTGGTATTCTAAACTATTCCTTTTCTTATATTCTTGATAGAACTTCTCTAATGGTCTTGCCCCTAACAATAATAATCCAACCTCGCTCTTCTCCATCTTCTTTCTTCAGGGAGCAGTTAATATTCTCTGAAGGAAACTGGAAAGTCATGTTTGTCTGGCTATTTAATTCTGGATTAGTGCTCTTATATCATGATTTTAGTTCATAAACTTGATGCTTGATTAGGAAGGAGAATATGATCTGCAGGAATGAGACACATATTTTCTCCTAGCCCTCACAAATTAAGTTTTCTTTTTAGGTCTACCATGCACAGAATTGTGCAGAAAACAGAGGACGCACGCAGGCTCTTTTCGTGGAAAAATTACATAAACGTTGATAGGATGAGTAACAAATTCAAGTTGTTTTGTAACATATCACCTAAATGTGTGGTCCTTCCTTCAACATTGTTGGTCAACTGTGAAGTTGACATACATAAAAGTTCTCATCACTTCAACACCGTCCTTGAGCAAGTCAGCTTCATTACACGTTTTAAATAAGAGCATAAGTCCCTAAATTATACTTCTTGTAAAAATAACCTCATATGTTTCATCTTTTCAATAAACTTTCTTTGTTTATGAGATGTTGGTAGAATTTAAAGGTAAACTTGTTATTCTTTTTGCCAGAACATGAATCTCTACTAAAACCTCTAATTATTTAACTTGTGGATTCAAAACTTGACAAACAAAGGTGCTACTTGAAGCCTTGTCACTTCCCTCTTTAACTACTGTTTCCGAATAATTATTGAATATGCTTTGGCCAGTAGACAAAAGTGAATGAAGATAATAATAAACATATAAATTTGCCTTTTGCAGTATACTCAAACATTATTGTTTGTTTTAGGCACTTGATGGTTTTTTTAACTAGTCAAATACGATTGCTTCTTTGCTTGGGTGGAAGTTGCTTTTTATGTTAGATTGTCTTTACATTTTGTGCTGTTGGCTTAAACAATTTAATTGTGTGATCTGCTTTTATGTATTTAGTTTTCTACGTGAGGTTTACTTTTTCATTTTTTTCTCAAGATCTTTTTTTCAACTCAAAAGCTGTATAACATTAATTAATTTCCTTAGTTGCACAGTAGGTGTAACTGTAAGATTATCCAAAAAGATATGTTTTGTTATGTGATGAAAATATTTTAAAATTAAGTTTCATAAACAAGATTTTTAGTGTCTTGGTTTTGTTCCTAAAAAAACATAGAAAGGCACTGTATTTAGTTTTGCTGAAATGTAATCATTTTTACTATCCTTCAAGCTATAATATCAGATATTTTTATATCACCAAACTCATCATAACACTTTAAATTTCAATTACAGGGAGGGCCTGTTTCTTGAATCTGGGGAAAAAACTTTAGCCTTAAACCTTGAATTCAACCGAGGGACAACGTTATCCTAAATGAACGTTGGGTTGTCTCATCTTCTTACGATGAATATATTAATTGACAAATCTTTACACAAACAGGTTATAAGATTTTTAGTAAATTATTGTAACAAGCTTGTCTAAATAGTGAAATCGTAAAAGCGTAGATAATTTAAGATGATATGCTGAACAACAACACATGTCATTTAAATAGCACAAACAAGTTAACTGCAGTTGTACCAAAATTGCAAACTAAATTTTATCTTTCTTTGGACTCTGAAAGACAATTCTTTTACAAAGTGAATGAAGTGCTGAAAAGAGTTATAGAGTAAAAACTGAATGAAATAACAGAAAATAGAAAAGTAGGCGCTTTTTCTCATAAACTGGTCCATTTTCTTATTAGTTTTATCTATTGTGACTGATTTTATAATAACCATATACTACAGATATGACGAGCTTGTAATTATATTACTAAAAAATATTTTCTCATAAAATAGGAATAGTTGTGCTAGCAGTTAGAGCGGTCTACCACTAATGTTGGTTTAAGCGCATTACATTTTCATCGAAGTGTACTATAGTGTACATTATTGGAGGACCATATTGTAAACTAGTGCTCCACTAATGGACTCCAAAACAGCTGATAATTAATAATATACACAAAATGTAGCATTGGAAGAAATCTACTGGTTTTTTTTTTTCTTTTTAGTCGACCAAAATTTCACTCGCCAGTTCACATGGCCGTGAGTGTAAACTTTATTCAACGAGTAAAGTCTGACCGTTAGTTCAATTGGGAATTCGAACCTTGAACATTGCCCTCCACAGTCCGAAGCTTTATTTTATGAGCAACAACGCCAGTATATATAACACCAATGGTAAAATTATCTAGGCTTTCTAATATAACTCTATACCCACACAGGCATACAGAAGTGAGGACTATCCCACTCACACATACACGTACAATGGTAATGAACCGTCTATTCAAACATTAGTGTACAAGGGGTTGACCTTGCTCTCCCCCATACACGTACTTTGATAATAATATATATATTGCTGTTGAACAATAGAAATATAGCAAAAGTCAAATATAAGTATAAACTATAACAATGTTTAACAAACAAAACCTAAATGAACTACACTTTGAGTTGGACGATTGCAGATCAAACAATCATACGCAGTAAGAATGCAGGCAAACATAGATTTTCCCCTTGTTCATTACCCATGAAGCAAGCCTGGCTCAAAGTGTGAGTGTAAAAATGATCGTCCCAGCTACTCACCACAGTCTCGTCAATCGAATAAAATGCTTGTGACATTCTTGACCACACAACAAGCGTAGGAGATTCTCCCAAAAAAGCAGTATAAAATATAAGAATGAATAATCTATTATAATACTTTAATATCCAACAAATTTATTATCTTTAAATAGTATCATTGTTACTTAACTTTTTACTAAGTTAAAGTAATGATTGGAGTTGTTATTATTATATTTTATTACAGTCTATAAAAATATGAATTTGTTTTTGTAAATACTTGCATTGATAAGCCAGAAGGGGGAATCACCGAATACAAGACCCCAAATTGTGATCCAGAGGTGGTTTACACCTGGCATTCATTACTCAATTTGTAAAGGACCCTGTGGTGAGATCAGCAGCTGGATCTAGAGACCGTATCGGATCTGTAACCAATAAGTGCGCGGGGGGAGAGCACCCTCAGTGTGGGGAGCCGGGAGGGTTAGACCACCTTACTGTAAACAGATGCACCATCACATCACGTCAATGTCCTAAATCAAAAGCCGGTCAGCAATAACCAGGCTGACCCCACGCGGAGTTGACCGAAATGCCCAATTGGGGCATTGAGACCATTACGGGGCACCTTGTGCAGCCCCTGTAGCAGCCAATTTAGTACTCCCATACTGACTCAAGGCTCATCCTTCACTAAACTAATATATCGAGGTGGCTCTTTTTAACTTTGGGATATTTGCCGTTCATCAAATTGGTATTGCAGGTAGTAAATGTGGCAAGCTTGTAGTAAATGTGGCAAGCCGGTAGTAAATGTGGCAAGCCTGTAGTAAATGTGGCAAGCCGGTAGTAAATGTTGCAAGCCTGTAGTAAATGTGGCAAGCCTGTAGTAAATGTGGCAAGCCTGTAGTAAATGTGGCAAGCCTGTAGTAAATGTGGCAAGGCGGTAGTAAATGTGGCAAGCCGGTAGCAAATGTGGCAAGCCTGTAGCAAATGTGGCAAGCCTATAGTAAATGTGGCAAGCCAGTAATATAAGTGGCAAGTCTGTAGTAAATGTGGCAAGCCGGTAGTAAATGTTGCAAGCCTGTAGTAAATGTTGCAAGCCTGTAGTAAATGTGGCAAGCCTGTAGTAAATGTGGCAAGCCTGTAGTAAATGTGGCAAGCCTGTAGTAAATGTGGCAAGCCAGTAATATAAGTGGCAAGTCAGTAGTAAATGTGGCAAGCCGGTAGTAAATGTGGCAAGCCGGTAGTAAATGTTGCAAGCCTGTAGTAAATGTGGCAAGCCGGTAGTAAATGTGGCAAGTCGGTTGTAAATGTGGCAAGCCTGTAGTAAATTTGGCAAGCCGGTAGTAAATGTGGCAAGCCGGTAGCAAATGTGGCAAGCCTGTAGCAAATGTGGCAAGCCTATAGTAAATGTGGCAAGCCAGTAATATAAGTGGCAAGTCTGTAGTAAATGTGGCAAGCCAGTAGTAAATGTGGCAAGCCTGTAGTAAATGTGGCAAGTACACGTACAGAGGTAATGACCCATCCACCCACCCATACACGTACAGAGGTAATGACCCACCCAGCCACCCATAAACGTACAAAGGTAATGACCCACCCGCCCAACCATACACGTACAGAGGTAATGACCCACCCGCCCACCCATACACGTACAAAAGTAATGACCCCCCCCCCACCCATACACGTACAGAGGTAATGACACACCCGCCCACCCATACACGTACAAAGGTAATGACCCAACCCCCCACCCATACACGTACAGAGGTATTGACCCACCCGTCCACCCATACACGTACAGAGGTAATGACCCACCCGCTCACCCATACACGTACAGAGGTAATGACCCACCCGCTCACCCATACACGTACAGAGGTAATGAATCCCCCACCCATACACGTACAGAGGTAATGACCCACCCCCCCACCCATACACGTACAGAGGTAATGACCCATCCCCCCACCCATACACGTACAGAGGTAATGACCCACCCGCCCACCCATACACGTACAGAGGTAATGACCCACCCGCCCACCCATACACGTACAGAGGTAATGACCCACCCCCCCCCACCCATACACGTACAGAGGTAATGACCCACCCGCCCACCCATACACGTACAGAGGTAATGACCCACCCACCCACCCATACACGTACAGAGGTAATGACCCACCCACCCATACACGTACAGAGGTAATGACCCACCCACCCACCCATACACGTACAGTGGTATTGACCACCCGCCCACCCATACACGTACAGGGGTAATGACCCACCCCCCTACCCATACACGTACAGAGGTAATGACCCCCCCCCACCCATAAACGTACAGAGGTAATGACCCACCCACCCACCATACACGTACAGAGGTAATGACCCACCCGCCCACCCATACACGTACAGAGGTAATGACCCACCCCCCACCCATACACGTACAGAGGTAATGACCCACCCATACACGTACAGAGATAATGACCCACCCCCCACCCATACACGTACAGAGGTAATGACCTACCGGCCCACCCATACACGTACAGAGGTAATGGCCCACCCGCCCACCCATACACGTACAGAGGTAATGACCCACCCGCCCACCCATACACGTACAGAGGTAATGACATTGTGTGTACCCGAGATGGAAGGTTGTTTACTACGAAATTAAGAGGTCTAGGAAAAATCAGTCATACCATTGTTTTCCTAGTTTGTTTGTACGATATAAAGATGATTTTTTTGTATATTTTACTATATAAGTTTCACTAATTTTTAACCTAGTTTGAAGATAAAAGTACTGGAATTTTAATAACTAGTGCACTGTTAGTAAACTTTCCAGTTTTATTACTTAAAAACCCGTTAATTTATCACATTTACACTTTAAATTAATATTAAACGTTAACGCCATGGTTAAAAGGAGTGGTTTCTATAATTTTAAATAAATTTAAGAATTTTAATTTTTCAAGAAAACCATTTTATATCACTGTCCTGAAACAAAATTTTCTTGTCTTCTAGAGGTTGTAACATTACTTACTTAGTCGTGTAGTAATAATTATGAAATATTTAGTTACGATGCATATAGAAAAAGTTAATCAATGGGGACGGTAACTGAGCTAGACTTAAAAGGCTAATGTTAAGATATATGAAATATCATATAATTTATTAAATGTTACTCTATACACTTCAACACAATTTAGTTATCATTTTCAACCAGCTGAAGTTTTTTATTTAAATATTTTAGGAGAGTTGTTGTAACATAGAAGATGTAATTTATTATGGGAATAAACAGTTATGTCAACTTTTGTTAATAACTTTTTAGTGAACTAGTTTAGTGTTTTAAACCTGTATTTTACTTTAACAGTTTATGCATAATAATTTACATTATTTATTTGTACTCTATTAATGTATTCAAATAAGACCTTCTGATTGGACAAATTAACTGATAAAGTGGTTTCTAAGTTATAACTTATTTACTTAAAAAAAATGGAGTTGAACTAAATAATGAAAAAGGAATTGTTTTACTGTATCGTATTTAAACATAATTATTAAATATTGCAAATATTACAATTAATATAAGTAGTTTTACTCATATCTAATGCTAATTTTAATGCTAAGTCTAATACTTGGTATTACTCAATATGGCAATTGAAATTAAACGAAAGTCTTTATGTATAGGCTATTTTATAAAGGTTTATGTATTTGAATAAATTTGTTGTAGTTTGTTCAACTACATTTAAACTATTTTTCTCTTTATCCAGCTGACGTACTACTTTGTGTTAGTGTGTAATATTTATGCACCCATTCACTGTTTATAACTGGGAGTGAATTCCCTTCATATTAAGATTTATTACCTTTCAAATGGCATAACTGTTTCATTGTTTACTAATATTAAACAAATAAAGGGAACACTCGATACATAAGTGATAGTATTTATATTTATAACAATCTTACTAGGGTAGATATGACAGAAAGTAATACAACCAAACAAAGCGTTTCTTCTAATTAAGTGGCAGGCGCACCCAGAGACAGCTGCATTGAGGCACCTGGAGTGATTGTATAATTCAACGAATTTTTATCATTGTTACTGTACCTTGTTTACACTTATATATCTTTATTTAAGTGTTTTATATACATTTTATATAAAGATTAAACTATTTTATGCTTACTTCTTTAAAAATATAATCACAAAATCTTTGATTCTGTATTTCAATAAAGTACAATGTTACTAACATCTCTAAAACAACTTGAATTAAACTCGTCCCTTGCTATGCATTTTTCCATGAAAATGCTTCTTGTATAAGCATTACATAATTAAAACTGATGTATTTCAGGGTTATTTCAGAATTTCGACCTTGAATAACTTTACACTTGAAAACTATAGTAAATGTGTTGTTTATGATATGAAATGGCAATTGTAAATCAACGGCATCCGGAAACATAATAGTTTTGAAATAACTAATATCAATAACCTTGAAAGTGAGAAATTTATTCATAGGGAAAAAAGTAGATCGCTTGGTTATGGTTCAGTGAACATCTAACGTCAGTCATCACTAATGTAAAACTTAATTTATTTGAAGTAAAATCACTTTGTTCATCCTCCAGGATTCATCATTGACGGGAATGACTGTCAATGGTGCTGGTCCGTCCATCTCCTCAGCGAACTGGAGAACTAACTATTCGATTCCCCAAGTCTCACTTACTCGATATCCATTCAGCGCACTATTGGATGTGACCTCTGTTTCTCCTCTGTGATTTTATACTACAAGACGAAAAGACTTACAGTAATAACATTTAAAATCAAATTGTTCGTTTACCCTCATTACTCTGATTTCTCATAGTTCCTTAAATTTTATTTATTCATTTCAACGGAATACACATTTTACAATAATAATAATACAGTGATAAAAATTGGCAATCATTCAAGACAGCAAATTGATATTATTAACTAAACTATATAACTTATATATATATATATATATATATATATATATATATATATAAAATACTTTACTAATGATATAATCATGGTGATGATGACGCAATACCTTTAACAATAATAATAATTGTACTAAGCAATTTGAAACAAGAAACCACAGGTAATAATCATCCAAGTTTATACTAATATAATACCATTTAAAAACTAAATCAGTAAAACTAAGCTTACTAATATTGTAATTATTAATAAATAAATACCAACTAATAGAAACAAAACATATTTGTGGTTTGACATTCTAACAAATTTAAAGCCACCGGTTTTGTTTGCGTGTCATAAGCGTGTATGAGAGAGATTTCAGATTACACAAAAACGAAATAATACAATACGGTAATACATTATTTTTATGTATAAAACAGATTAACAATAAGCAGGGAGAGACCTCGAGTGGCTTTTAAAAGTGGGGGAACGGGCTTTCCTTTGTCTTCGTTACTAAGCCTTTTATAGGATTACCGCTTCCCCAACATCACTCCCTACATCCTGCCCTGATCCTCTTTGGGAGTCGTTCCTCCAGCAGCAATAACAGTAAGACTTCGTCACCTCTTCCCAACAACGAAAATATATTTTATTCACCATTATTTGATATTTGGTGAGCAATTTAATGTTTACTCTTAATACTTCTTGCACAATAATACCTAACTTATTTAATATTTCGTGAAATGCAAAATTATTTTAATTAGATTTGGAGCTGTTGTTGGCCCTTTTGGTTTAAGCATTTTATTTACGTAATCTTCTTCTAATACTGCCAAAGAAAGTGAATATTTACTAATCAAAAATATTTCAGTTCAATATTTTTTAAACTATAAGGGCAATAATCAAATTCTTAAAACTTGAATGTAAAATTAGTTTGAAGTATTACTATTCAACGAGTGAATTATTGAACGTTGGCTCAGTTGGCGATTCGAACCTTGTAGAAGACTCTGCAGAGTGAAGCCTTAGTCTCTAAGCCACCACTCCGGTAATTTATAGCATATAGCTTCAATAAAATTAATTCCAAAAGACTATGTGATGTAATTTTAGATTAAATTATAGGAACTCCTAATTAACGTTGTTCTAGAAGAAAAGTGGATTTGTGACTATCCAGATCTGTACACCACCATATTGATCCGTGGGAAAAATAGATCATATACTACTGTTATACATACCACGAAAGCCTAAAGGATGAAGTAATTACTGCTACATGAAAACGCATATCAGATTACTATTTAAAACTATTATTGTTTAGTTATATTAAAGAATGTATGAGTCTCTTTATTACTAATTTAAAAAACATTAATATTTTTGAAAACATCATCTAATAAATGTTTATATTATTTTCGTGTTGAATTATCACCCAAACAATAAGTTGGACATGTGTTGACGATTACAATATTATCGTAGAAGTGAGTTTCCGAAAGAATCTACTGGATCTTATTGAGCCTAACACAGTTAAAAGGTTTGACTATGTATCACTCACTTTACTGTGCTAGTGGGGGAGAAGTGCCTATGAAATAGATCTTGAACGTGAATAAAGCAACTACACTTTGCTGTCACCAACTTGCTTATCTGAGTGTGTGTGTATTTGTAAAAAGATGTCTCAAGCTATAAAATATAACATTTGGTTTAAACTAGTATACGATTGTCAGCATTAACATTAGAAACAAGGAGACTGCCCTTTCATATGGGTCCGGTGAAGGCGGTGTTTACCTGTTCAGTGATATTAGTTAATGTAATAAGTCACAAGTAGCACGAGTGCCTTCTCTCTCTCTCTCCCACCTCTCTCTCTCTCTCTCTCTCTCTCTCTCTCTCTCTCTCTCTCTCTCTTCTCTCTCTCTCTCTCTCGTCTCTCTCTCATCTCCTCTCTCTCTCTCATCTCTCTCTCTCTCTCTCTCTCTCTCTCTCTCTCTCTCTCACTCGTCTCTCTCTCTCTCTCTCTCTCTCTCTCTCTCTCTCTCTCTCTCTCTCTCTCCTCTCTCTCTCTCTCTCTCTCTCTCCTCTCTCTCTCTCTCTCATCTCTCTCTCTCTCTCTCTCTCTCTCTCTCCCTCTCTCTCTCTCTCTCTCTCTCTCTCTCTCTCTCTCTCCTCTCTCTCTTCTCTCTCTCTCATCTCCCTCTCTCTCTCTCTCTCTCTCTCTCTCTCTCTCTCTCTCTCTCTCTCTCTCTCTCTCTCTCTCTCTCTCTCTCTCTCTCTCTCTCTCTCTCTCTCTCTCTCTCTCTCTCTCTCTCTCTCTCTCTCTCTCTCTCTCTCTCTCTCTCTCTCTCTCTCTCTCTCTCTCTCTCTCTCTCTCTCTCTCTCTCTCTCTCTCTCTCTCTCATCTCTCTCTCTCTCTCTCTCTCTCTCTCTCTCTCTCTCTCTCTCTCTCTCTCTCTCTCTCTCTCTCTCTCTCTCTCTCTCTCTCTCTCTCTCTCTCTCTCTCTCTCTCTCTCTCTCTCTCTCTCTCTCTCTCTCTCTCTCCCTCCCTCCCTCCCTCCCTCCCTCCCTCCCTCCCTCCCTCCCTCCCTCCCTCCCTCCCTCCCTCCCACCCTCCCTCCCTCCCTCCCTCCCTCCCTCCCTCCCTCCCCCCTCCCTCCCTCCCTCCCTCCCTCCCTCCCTCCCTCCCTCCCTCCCTCCCTCCCTCCCTCCCTCCCTCCCTCCCTCCCTCCCTCCCTCCCTCCCTCCCTCCCTCCCTCCCTCCCTCCCTCCCTCCCTCCCTCCCTCCCTCCCTCCCTCCCTCCCTCCCTCCCTCCCTCCCTCCAATTGAAGTGACTACTAGCTGAGTTAATAGTATGCCAAACAGTAGTCCAAGCGATTATTTGAAATAAATCACCGTTATATAGCATTAAAGGTGGTTGACTTGAGAAAATACATTACGTTGGACAGTCTTTCTGTTAAATATATCACCGATCCCGTACGGTATACTTTAGAGATATTTGAACTTAAATTATTTTACTAGCTCCTTAAATTGTGGTATCGAAGAGCAAATGCAAGAATACGCCTGTGTACAAAAAATTAACTATGTTTCAAATAATATAAAACTATTTTACTACTACTTGTGTTTATATCAATGTTTTTAATGTTGAATAAGATTTTGAATAAGAGCTGCGTTAGTTTGTAATTTTTCCACGATTTATTTAAGATATTTGTTATATTTATTCGATAATATCAAAGCATAGATTGATATTCTAAAATATAAACCAATAACTCCAACGCAAATCCAATAGTCATTCCTTAATATAGGTGGAAAATACAACGCCCCGTGGAATAATATGTTAGACGCTGAAAGAGGGGTACGATTCTTGGAATACATTCTCTTTGGAGTGTAATATATGGAGAGTTCCATAGAATGCTTTCAGGTATGTAATTATTTATACTTCACATGCATCATCCCATGCACAGCTAAGTTAATTAATAAAGGGTCTTAAAACATTGGAGCGAAAGATTGTTCAACCCATCATTTGTTTTAGTTCATTTTTATCAAAGAACAACTTCGTGAATTGAATCATATTTAATAAAACATATAGTTTTGAGTGTTTTGCTAAGTGTTCGTTAAAAATACTTCTTACAATTGCAATGCTATGTTTTATAAAATATAATACCACATTATTTTATAATCTGATAACAAAAGCTGTTACTTAGATGACATTCTTATTTGAAAACTTAATAGATTTTAAAATCATATCGCGTTACCATAGTTATAAAACCATAAAGAGCAGTTCCATCTTATTATACACTTAACAACTTTTTGTATTATTTAATAAAGAAATGATTGTGAGCACAATTTATGTAATTGTTCCAATTCAATATTTGCTTAATCTTTCAGCTACGCATAAATGTAACAACATAATAGATAAAACATGATTAAAATGCAATATGTATGTACATGAAATTAATGTTTGTGTATAAACTTAATGTAATGTTTATAAAATGATGTATCACATATCTAGATTTAGCACTTATAATACATCGAACAATTGTAACCTTAGCTTTTTGTCATTATTCTATTTTTACTCCATAAATAAAGATAAGATGTAATTCATAATATAATTTCAATACATTATAAACTTTGTTGTTGATCAATAGAAGCTTTTCTTTTTGGGTTTTATTGAGCTTATTCATGTACAACGTCCTTATACAACACCTCAACCTCAATTTATTTTTAGAACCTTAGAGCAAAGACATACACAAGTGGCAATTACTTTTTTAATTTGCCTAACAATAAACCGGCTTTGGCAAAGCGACGCCACTTCACACTCTTCAGATGTTAGTCACTTTTGCTCAACCAAAGCGCCTTTTATGCTTACAACTTGTCCCTGTGTTTGTCGGAGATTGGCCGCGTTTGTCTCAGAACGGAGCTACCTAACCAAGTTTGTGGTGAACGAAATATAAACAAAAATGGGAGTTTTAGACTGACTTTGATGTAAATAAGCACAGTTCAATATTGCAGTTCTTGTAGATGTAACGTTATAGTTGATTTAATTTGTATATTGAATGTATAATTAATTAAAATGTATAGTACTATGGTGATTTTTGTACTAAGGGAAAGTATTATTGCTATTTATTATTGATGAAAACAAAATAAAGGCATTAAATAATTTTCAATAATATTAGGCGTAAATACTCTTTATTGAGAAAGCTTTCATGCATCCCTATAGTGTTAAAATCATAAGTCTCAAATAGTGACTTAAAAGAATTTAATGTTTACTCTATTACTACTATTACAAAAGTTTACATTAATATTTTTAAGTTTTTTCTTAAATGTGTTGTGTACTGTTTTGTTTTATTCCATTATTAACAGATAATATTTCTAAAATATACAATATCAAGGGATTAAGATTTGTTTAACTAACTATATTTAAAATAAATCAAAGTTATTAAAAATATGCTGCTTAAAACATTCTTAAAAAACAAAATATGAACAAACATTTTATTTCTTAAGCTTGTTCCTCAATTTGCGGCTAAACAAATGAAAATTACATGTAAGTGTGAATGTAATATTTACTTTAGTTGGTGTTTCATTCTTATTGACGAGCATGTTCCTCCGGAGCCATATTGTAATTATTCCCATAAGAACACTTTGAATACGAAACAGCACGATGTCTATATAATTAGTTGGAGAAAAAAAAGTTTAATCGTTTGAAAGAGGGTAAAATTTATTAGGGAGTCCACCTTTTCGAATTTTGATTGTTTACCTGTAATTCCATCGAAGTCGCAAACTAATGCTGTTATTATAAAATTAAATATTTTTCATTTCATCACAACTCAATTTTTTTTTTAACGTCATGAAGTCCCCTTAAGTATATATAACTGCTATTTAGAATAGGAAACGGGTGTACACAGATTCAGTCACCTAAACTGTCCATAGGAAATTCCTCTCATGGATGGAGTGGACGTTTTCGGAGCTCGGTGAAGTATAAACTCGTGCAGACATTTTTTTTCACACTTTGCTTTGAGCGTGTGATCCAGTAGTCAGATGTGCTGGTTTTGCAAACAGTTTTCACAACCAATGTTTTCTACAACAACAAAGGCCGCTTTCTAAGTATACTGAAATCAGAATTTAGTTCTTGACTGTGTGACTAAACTCACAATCAGCCAATTAAGCCCCATTTCTGAACTCTTGCATTTTAGGCTTAAAGGCTGTTTTGGGGACTAGAGAGTTCAATTCATCGGTTTAATGGCCAGTGGGTGAAATAAAAAGTTAGTTCTCTTGTTACTTTTATGCTTTTTCAAACTATAGAGAATTTCCCCACTTATCGTTAAGGCACAGTTAGTTCTGTTCCGCATTTCTCTTACGGGAGTAGGTCTAATAAGTGACTACCTCTGCAGGCTCTCAAGGGAGTCAATGTGTGAAGGGAGGGAAGACACGAAAGAGGCTTAAGTATGGACATCTGATTGTAAACAGATGCACCATCAGATCAACGTCCCAAATCAAAATCCGGCCTCACCAATTACCAGGCTAGCCCCTCGTAGTGTAGGCTGAGGGGATTATTGAGCTAATCCGGCCATTACGGGGCATCTGGTAGCGACCCCGTAGCCAGTTGCACTTCCATCATTCTAGCAGGGGTTGCAAATTATATCTCCCCTCGATTAGGGCTGCCCACTGTTTATTTCGTTTTCCATTGTAGCCTTCATGGTTCTCGTCATCGAAACATGGTTATAATTTTCACATTGTTCAAGGTAATCATTAAATAGCATAAAGAAAACGTCATTACTCAACCGTTAAAGAATACGAAGATACACTAAAAAAAGAGCTGTAATCAATCTATACTTTCTTTCCTAATTAATTGTAATATTATGACTTATCTGACCCATGAACTTTATAATTTAAACGCTTGTAAATAGTAAATTTTAGTAGGAAAATGTAATAATTCATAGTACTAAAATATTAAACCGCTACCTTTATGTAACGAATAACGCTTTTGAAGCGTGGCATTTTGCATTATTCTTCGTTTATTGTCCAGTCCTTTAAAATGATGTGAATAATGACCTATGCTTCCTTTAATTTAAGCATCTATTGACTCCTAGTGGATCGTTCCCATAGAAGAATAGTAGGACACTGAAAACATCATAAAATAGATGTTTGTGTACAGTAATCACGTGTGAAGTTTTGTAACTTCACCTGGTATGACTACAATAAAATTAAGCCATTTTGTGCTTGAACATAAGATCAATATTGAAAGTTTCGATCGTCGTAATTTAGTTAAGGATTAATCTTTTCAGATTTAATTTCCGGCATGATGTTCAACTAATTAAGACCTTTACAATGGTAAGCACATCGACCTATGCTTGAATATAAAATTATCCACTGATTCCTTTTGGGCCGTCCCCCATTAGGGGTAGAGAGTCAGTAGGAACTTTTCATATTCTAGTCCAATTAATAATAAAACTATATCCAGAATTTTGCCTAACCTTGTATATATAGTATAGTTTGTTCTTAGCTACCATTTATTAATTTCTAAAAAAGCTGTAATTTATATATACTTTGATAAAGATCCAAAAGTCGAGTTGTATAGTAATAATATGTTGTATGTAAGTAATAATAGTTCTCATTGACTATATAAAAAAGAAGACTGTTCACTTGTATAGTCCCATGAAGCCGGTTTTCCTCTTGGTGTTATTTCACTTTTCACAGGTAGCACCAGGGGTCTCCCTCCCTCCCTCCCTGCCCCTTTCTCTCTCTCTCTCTCTCTCTCTCTCTCTCTCTCTCTCTCTCTCTCTCTCTCTCTCTTTCTCTCTCTCTCTCTCTGGTAGCCTGGAGTCATAAGACCATTTTAATGAACTTAATCATGGTGATATTTTAATTAAATATTTGTAGACATTTAAAGATAATACTATTTTTTGAAACCATCGTTATAAAACAGAGTTTTCCGAACTGGTAGGCGCACCCCCCTTAGAGGGCATGATACAACTAAAGGAGGCTTGAGATCAATTAGAAATTAGATATGAAGTTATGATATAAGACTAGTGAAAATGCAAGCTCGTCCATCGTTAACTGACTAACTTATTTTTCTCTTACCAGCACTTATTTACCTTGTATATTAAAATGTTATGTCATGTTTACTGTGAAAATAAAAAAAAATAAATTGTTTAAATATATTGCTTTTTTCATATGTTGAAACATTTCACTCAACTTATTGTGTCCGGGGGGGGGATAGACTTTTATTTTAACTGGAGTAGGGCGTGGTACACAACAGTTTGGGAATCTCTTTTCTAAACGCTCAACAAAGAAGCTGCCTTAAATTTTAGCAGTTAATAATTTTGTGTTAAATTTTAATCTTATCTAAAGAAAAACGAGAATTGTTATAACTTAACATTACGTAAATAACATTTTTTACATTAATTTGCAATTATTCTTAATTAATTTTTAGTGCTCATAATAACACGTTTGTTCAATAGAACTACCTTCCATGAAGTTGCACCCTCTCTTAATCTAAGGCTCGTAAAACGCTCTAGCACAGTCTCACATCTAACTTTGCACTTGTTGCCACTTATGAACTTGGAAACAGCGGTTTAATGACTTTGGAACTTATCGCTTAACATACCAAGTACTATACAGAGGAAAGTAGCTTATTTTAACTTATGTTACTTTAATATCTCGTATCAATATGTATTGTAATGGATAGAGGAGAATTTTAATTTAATTAAATGTACGTGAAATAATTTGACAGATTTAGTGTTTGTTATATTTTTCGAATTGGCACATATAATTACAGACAATAATTACATATATAAATATTTACATACTAAAGCAAATACATATACAGAATTTTTTACAGACGAGTGTAATTTTTTTAAGTGTCTGTTTATTTATTATACGCATCTAAAAACCGTAATAAAATCTCTTTTTGACCTTATCACCTATCTAATAGCTAATGTTGAGACTATTTTCACCTTACATTCTATATATTCACACACATATGTTCTTAATTCCTATCGTATTACAAACATAAAGTTGTATAGTTCTTGAGGCTCTTGTTGTAGAATCGAAATGATATAATAGGACTGAGCACTTCCATAAATTAAATTTTTATATCGTGTGGGCTTACAATAACGACTGAACAAATATTTTATTACGTAAAAGCTTTCTAGAAAGCTGTTCATTGTACCACATTAATAGCAAAAAACATAAACAATTAATTTAGAAATGAGTGATTAATTTAATATCAGGAAAAATATGGTTAAAAATTTTGTACTAGAGGCCTTACTAAATAAAAATTCAATTTACTAGAGCATTAAGGAATTCTTTACACTTAAATTTAAGTATAAAGTTATGTAATATGAAACTGTATTTGTCATTATATCAATATCCAAACTGCATTATTATAAAAAATACCAAACGATGACTTGACATTATATTACTTACATTTTCCTTGTGTTTGCTAATGTTATTATTGTTATAATGTATATTATACATGTATAAAAATTGCAATATACTTAATTGTTTTGATAAAAAGTAATTATTTTTAATTCGTATAAAACCCATATCATTGTTTTAATATGAAATAATACATAACACACTATATTACATATACAACAGAATATAATTGAAATTCATAAACACAACAATAATTAACATTCAGTATGATATGATAATTAAACTAGTTCAAGATAGTAAAGATATACCTAGACCAAACAACAATGTGATATTGGTGGAAATATTATTCGAAAATTAGTATACAAACTAACTGTTGTAATTCCCTATCTAAAACTATGTAACGTAAAGCGTAGTGACATTTATAAAACTAAATCAAAAAATATTTTATTGAGTAAACTAATTCAACAATAACGATATATTCTTTCGAATAACTCAAAATAATGTTATTCCAGAATTAATTTTCTTTCAAGCTGGCTCCCTGCCCTTGGTTATTTATCACGCTCTCAGAACAAAGAATCCAATAAGAATCACTGCGTTTACACTTTTACGAAGGCACTTCTGGCTCACTATTTTTGTTAAAAAAAAAGAGTTTCCAGTTCAAGTACACAAATCTTATATAGTTAATATTGGTATGTTGTTAGAATAAACACAGATGATACATCAGGATGTATAATTGTACAAAGTGACAGTAGGGCTAAAAAGCCAGCTCTACTGTAACTCTTAACTTGGGGATTAGTCTCCACCAGTGACAGGGCAAGAGGGCTGAGTTCAAGGACGCGATCCCTCAATGGCCATCAATCCAAGGAACAGCCACGCTTGATGTTGCTTCACAATATTATCTTGTGGTAACCTCAGAACACTCCAGTGAAAGCCACTGGCTAGTACAATATTCTATAATTTGATAATAGATAAATAAGGTAACTTTTTCAACATAGAGTAGTGTTGGCCCACCTACCCGCCAACTATACAAGCACGGTTGTATGACCCACTTACTCACTCTTATAAGCACGGTGGCGATGACTGACTCACCTACCCATACACCTACAGTTACTTGTACAGTTAAAACGACCCCCCCCCCCCCCCATAAACACTGGGCCCAACCCAGGATGTGTAACAGTGCACCAACTCAGGAAGGTCTAGAAAAAATTCTGTTAAGTGAACAACTTTGTTTATTAAAAACCATTAATTTTAAATGAAAAAAGACAAGTTTACAAACAGAAATATGTCAAAATAAATAATAATAAAAAAGAGCTTACGAGAAATGGGTGGGCAACTTTTGGTTGTTACCTGTGTGTGAAGAGTTATTAAAGCACCTATATAGCTATACTATATTACTCGAGGTTTAGAAAAATAAAAAAAGGAAATGAACTAGAAAAAAACAGAATATTTAAATATATATAAATTACAAACGTTAAATATAGGCATATTAAGATCATTAGTATCTCATATCATGAAAGTATAATATAGCCATACAGAAAAGTAAATAGTAATATCAACTTTAACACTAGCTCGTGAACATCAGGTCTTTTTTCGGTGCTTCGCAAGCTTTTTTTTGTAAAAATCATAAAAAATACTAAATATGCTCCAAATTTAAATTTTATCATTTCGTTTTTCTTCCCAAGAACTGTACATTTACGTACTAGAATCAAATTCAAATAACGAATTAGTAAATAATTATTTTCAAGAAAAATCTAAATAAATTTACTGTACGTAAATTAACACTTATAACCCTCCTTAGGAGCACAAAACATTTTTGTAAATAATTCCAAGATAGACAAATTTTTACTGTATAGTTTGCGGAAACAAATGAAAGAATAATAAATAGTAAATTGAACTATAAATAATCTCAATACAAAATACACATTTTAATACACAAATAAAAAACCATAACAATGAATATTTATAAGAAAATAAACACTTATAAATAAAAAAAGGAATTTAACTTAACAAAAATGTAGGATAGGAATACATACACATGAAAACTATTGTAAATAGCATATAAAGGGCTGCTTGAAGCCCGGATCACACTCACACAACATATCACAGAAAGGGGGGAGAGGTGGCGGTTGTAGGAACTAGTTGAAATGTGCTAAAGCCCAACACTTGTGATTGAATTTGCAATAAATTTTAAAAATTTTAAATTATAGTAGACATTATACAAAATGAAACAAGACGAAAGGGCAAATACAAGACGAAACAATTATAATAGTGGTTGATTTTTGAAAACCACATACACCATACTCGACCATTGGCACTCAGCGATCAAAGAGTTACATGTGACAAAGGATCCCTTTGTACCTACAGTTTAGAATGTTGAACAGGGTTTGCCAAAATCAATCACCATGGTATTTGAACCTTCTTGTGAGTACTTTGTATCACGGTACAAATTCTTATAAGAAATTATATTTAAAACATGACTGACTATAGATAGTTTCTAATTTATTGTTCGATAGTTCGTGTACGAACTGTTCTTTGAATTTGTTCAACTTTTCTATGGGTTATTTTAAAATAAGAATTTAATTTATTAAAAATAAATAAAACTTATTTCTAACAACCTTGTTATGTAGCTTAATTAATGGAAAATATATCTTGCATATTTGTTCATATATACATACAGGGTGTTTCGGGATAAGTGTAAACAACTTAACCAGGAGATTCCTTACATCGAAACCAGAAAAAAATCTTATATGAACATGGGTCCGTAAACCAGTCGTTCTCAAGTTACAGCCAAAAATTGATTTTTTTTCAATTTTAAGTGTAGTTATTGCACTTTTGGACCTCTAGATTGAAAATTTGTAAAGATAATAAAATAATAAAGCTGATCTCAAGATAAAGAAAATTCATCTTCTTTTTTTATAAATGTGGAAGAGAGGCCACTAATTATAATGTAAAAATAAGGTAGTATTAAATTTTACTTAAAGATTTATTAAACAAAATTTTAAATCATTTTCAAATTACAAATCACAATGTTTTGTGAAAATACACATAAAAATTAAAGATCTAGAGTGAAATAATACTGTTATTTACAAAACAACGAGGGTACCATGGGTGCACCTTACAAGAAATTTTCAAAGTGACCACCATCTTTCTGCCTGCACAATCTTGCTCGTGAAATCAATGAGTTTGTTGCCGCTCGGACGACTGCTGGGTTGTTCTTGATGGACTCAGCTACATTCATTATCCTTTGCAATAATTCTTTTCTTGTTCTAGGCTTTGTTGTGTAGACTTGTGATTTCATCCATCCCCATAAAAAATAGTCCATGGGTGTAAGGTCAGGAGACCTTGCGGGACAATGTACTGGACCGTTGTTAGCTATTACCCTTTGCCCAAATTTCTGACGCAGTAGTTCTACAACTTCTCTTGAAGAGTGAGGCGGTGCGTCGTCGTGTTGAAACCAGAGATTTACTATGGTTCCAAGAGGGACTTCCTCTAGGAGTCTTTGTAACTCATTGAGCAGGAATGCATGATAAGTGGCTCTGTTTAGATTCCCCTCGATGATAAAAGGTCCAATCAGCTTATCATTAACAAGGCCACACCACAAATTTACAGAAAACCTTTGTTGGAAATGATTTTATATTAATTTATGGGGATTTTCTGTAGCCCAGTTGTGTAGGTTTCTTAAGTTATTTATTCCATTTCTCGAGAACTGGGCTTCATCAGTAAACAAAATGCACTTAACTAACCTCCGGTTAGCCACTACCCAATTGCAAAATGCCAGCCTAGCATCGTTGTCCCCAGGGTGAAGGGCTTGCACTTTTTGAAAGTGATAGGGGTGCATTTTTTCCTTCTTCAGAACTCTCCAAACCTTTGTTGAAGACACTAAATGTTGGTTTGATAGTCTCCTAACACTCGTACCTGGACTTTGCTGCACTGCTTCAATAATATTTTCTTCAGTATGCACATCAACTTGATCGAATCCCTCTCGCTTTCTCCTACTAACCGATCCTGTCTCTTTAAGTCGGTTGTGCAGGTCGGTAAAAACTCTCGGGTTTGGAATATTTCTGTTTGGATATCTTCTCCTGTACTCAGCCGAAGCTGCCTTTGCATTCCCATTGCAATACTCATAGACAAAATGCATATCAGTATACTCACTGTTTGAATACATTTTCACTTTGGAGTTAAAACCACCAGCACTTACTGAGAGGAAACTTATTTTAATGGACAGGAAACCACATTATTTCTCAACAATGAAATTAAACAGATGTGGCTTACGGAAACAGTGCTGCCAACTCACCAATGAAAACAACAACATACAAGACGGAACGATGATATAAGTATTGAATGAGGTTAAATTAAAATAAACCCAATTCTCGTGTATTCGTCCGATAAGTACTAAATTAGTTTATGTCTTAAGAAGATTACAGTATTTGTTTACAAAAAAAACGTATAATAACATTTTGGTATTTTTTGTTTTCAAACTGTTAGTTGACAATGTTTATTTTTTTTGTTATTTTTGTTTTTTTTTTTTTTTTTTGTAGCCATCCTGTGTAGGAAAAGGCCGTTTTTTTTAAACATTGCCTCAGTGGGGTCCTGTGGTGGAATGTTAAAGGATTTAGGATCTTGTAAATTTTAAAATTTTTTGAAGATTTTATAAAAAAAATTTCAGCTGAAAGATTTCCTTTGGTTTTATGGATTTGATTGACTGGCTGGATAATTGATGTGTTCCTTTCTAAATTTTGTTATCTTACAATATTTTGGGTTTTTACATTAATATTATTTTTTAACGCATACATAAATTGTTATTATTTTGTTTTCCATAAAATTCTACAGCTTTTGGGAAAGTTGCAGCCCAAATACTCAAACGGTTATGATATAATAGCTAATCAAAAACAAAAATCATTTTTGAGGCCTTGAATTTTTGGAAAAATTTTATTTTTGAACTATTTTTTTCTCAGCGACACTTAACATTACAGTACAAAACATCAATGATATCTCTTTGAAATTTCATAATCTATCTAACTGTGAACATTATAACAAACTATCTTTACAAATTTTCAATCTAGAGGCCCAAAAGTGCAATAACTACACTTAAAATAGAAAAAAATCATTTTTTGGCTGTAACTCGAGAACGACTGGTTTACGGACCCATGTTAATATTATATTTTTTTGTTGTTTCGATGTAAGGAATCTCCTGGTTAAGTTGTTTACACTTATCCCGAAACACCCTGTATTCCAACATTATAATGTTCAAAATTAAGTTGTATGTAATTTCAAAACAATTGATCTTAAAAAATATTAAATAAATAAATATTATTTACAGATGAATAATTTAAAGAATAATATAAATAGAAACAAAATGAATAAAAATTTATTATTGAATGTATACAATAAGAAACAAATATTAACAAGAACTTAACGTAAGTAAACAAATATTCGTAATATATTTAAAATTCGGAAAAAATCGATTACAAATACAATGATTATTTATTTAGTTATGTTCAGTTTATCCCTTATTAAGACATTCATGGTCATGATGATGGTGAGTATGAGAATAGTATTTGATACAGACTAGTGCCAGATTTCCCCATGAAAGAGTAATTAATTAATAGCTCAAAGGCAAATAAAGGTTGTCAGGTTACCAGTTGACCACTTGAAAATTGGTTTTGTCCTTAGTTTGAATCAGTTGTTGCTTGAATTGTAACACCAATGGCCAGTTTCACATTTATCATATACCAATCTCTGTTAAGAAATATTACTGTAAGTGTTCTTATTCTGATAACAACAAAACATTCCCACTAATTGTGTTATTGGTGATCATAACACAACAATAAAGTTGTGTATGAGTCTAAAGCACCTGTAAATAACTGCCTATAGGTCAGTCGATAAAAATTTACGTTTCCGCTATTTTCATTTGCAGTTTTAATTTTATATTTTTTTCATTATGTATACTTTTAAATAAACATTTGGACAGTTTTTAGACAATTGTTTGACTAAAAATACACTAAGATTATAAATTCCAAATTTACTTACACACGTTATAAAGTGACCCGTTTGATACCTTAATATTTTGTTCTTAAGTAACCCATTGATCACGTTTGATACCTTAATATTTTGTTCTTAAGTAACCCATCGACACATTTGATATAATCAATCTCTGTCAGAGTTGCCTAAGAGACTGCTTTGATCACACGCGCTACGCTGTGTTGTGAACTGTCTACAAGACGCTGTTAATCTTGTAATACCAAACTGGTTAACTCAAATTGCATTGTCTTAAGTGATTTGTTTTCGAACTAACTTACGTAAACAGGATATTCTAGTGTGTAAAAGTCTCCTTAGTTAAGTCAATAGCATTTGAAAGGTTGTAATACTAAGATGTAAACTTTAAATGTTCGTGCTGTGTGTTAAATTATTCCTTATGTGATGATAAAGAACTGGTGTTATTTGTACTACTAAATACTGGCACTATATTAGTAATATATTCCTTTACAAAAAAGGTGGAGTTATATCAATGCTTTCAGGTTTAAGCAAATTCAGACATTATAATGTTGTTCAAGAAGCCATGACAATGAAAACCATTTAAGTATTATATTTTATTGTATTAACAAACTTTGGAAGAATTTTGTGATTTTTAACTGTCCCTTGTCTAATATTCAGCAAGAATAAAACAATAATTCTGTATAGGTTGAATACTTTGAACTATTGTCACTAGAAACTTAGTATTAAATGTTTTCAAACTGTAATTTAAAAATGCGTACAGATATAAATAAAATTTAGATTTCAGTACATAGGCCTGCATGGTATGTTTGTTAAAATCAAATAAAATAGTAAACATTACATCTTATAGGCCAAAGTTTATTTTTAAATGGTTTTGTTATGTAATTACAGTTAGATAGTTACAATTGCAATGGGTGTAGTTACGAAGTGGGTATAACTGCATTTGGTATAAGTATACAAAGTATGATTTTTCTAACGATAATTAAACTACACTAATAATACAATCATGTTTTAATTGTTCTTCTACCGTTTGAACGGTTTGGCAAAGCGTTCTAACCAAATTGTATTATTCCAATATAGTGAATATGCATATAAATGGTTAGTAAAAAACACATGATCGTTTTTGTACAAAAAACTTTTGTAGTCATGGGGGGGGGGTTTGGTGTGAATATAAATTTTAGTAACATGGTAGACATTTTATTCTGCTCGTTTTGCTTCCCCCCACCACAATATAAACTCTAAAGTTAGTTTCCCAAACACATGTGAAAGAGTTTATAATCGAGAAAAAAAATCTGTACAGTGATTATACGTTATAAGCCGTTCAATGTTAGAGCTGGTACGTTAAGGTGCGTATGTTTGTGCATCGTAAATTTATTCACTAATCTTAAAGATAATATAAGTTGTATTACAGAAACAATCTGAAATATACCGTGGAATATTTTATATGAAAAGTATCGTAACAAAATATAATGGCAGAATGTTTCACAAAATATAATAAAATAAATGCCATTCAACGCAAATATGCATTGTTCTATATCAAATAATGTGCAATTGTTAAATATTTAGTGTTATACGTTTATTTCAGTCAAGTTTTATACAAAACACCCAATATAAGTTTTTATTGTTCGATGAATATTATTAACACGACACATCTATTTAAGGCTTTGGTAACCTCAAATAAGGTTTTGAAATTAGAGGCTACTTATCTTACATTAAACGGAAGGAAACTAAACATAGCTACTTTGTTAGATAATTTCAAAATAAAGAAATTAAAAAAAGATATATAATAACTGAAAGAAAAAATCTGTATAGATAGCTTTAGTAATACCTACAAAGATTTACCAACATCGATCACGATAGTATTATTAATATATTTAACTATTATTTCTATTACAAAACTATTATATAACTATGGATGTCTCTTAGGACCTTTCGCTGTTTAGCAATAACATGACAATGTATTAGTATTTCCTCTTGCTTATAATAATTAATTTATCTGAGAGAAAGTGTCATGGAAGAATTCAAATAGCCAAATAACCATTCTAAGTTACCTAGTCTTAATATTTTAAAACCGGTTTAGTTAAAAAGTGAACTATTTTATTTATAAAAATAAAATAACATGTAATGTTCTTAATGGGACATTTTTAATTGATAATGTTGTAGGCATTTAATTAAACTGGAAAACACAATAAGCAATAAAATGTTCTTCAAACATAAATGTCATGTTACTTCTATTTAATTCCATTGTTAAATGAACTCACTGAGTGGCTTTTGTTGGCAAAACAACTTTTAATCAACTTGCCAGTGTTAACTACGCTAAGCCTAACTAGATTCCAACTTTTCAAGCATGTGCAAACATCATTAAAGTGGCTTTGTGTGCTAACAAATAGTTTTACAATTTGCAGACATCTTTATCTTTGTCATAATACCATTTAATTAACATATAATTAAATTATTGTTGAAATGGAGTTTAATTAAGCTATATTTATATAAATGGAGAGTGCCATGATACATTGTGTAAATGTAAAGTATATTTAATTGTGAATCTGGCTAAGAGGGTAAAACAAAGTATTTTTTCAAAGTAAAATCTGTATATATACATATGAATAAATTAGTTCACAAATTAGGGATACTAATATAGTAAATTGAATAATAATTTTAATAAAGTTCGCTCAATTCATTTTTATAATTAAACAATAACCGGTTTCGGCTCTTAGACCATCATGAGAGGGTACAAAATGTTTAACACTCTGAAGATCGCCTAAGAGCTGAATACGGTTAGTATTTTACTATCAAAATGATAATAGGGTACTTTATTAAAACTATTACTCAATTTAATATATATATATATATATATACATTAATATTTTGTTCTTAAGTAATCCATTGATCACGGATTCTTATATATATGAAGAAAATAATCTCCAATATTAAGTCAGCTCTCAATCGGTGTTCAAAGTAACACGTTACTAAAGTTTACTGAACATTAAAAACTTAATGTTACATTAAAAATATTTAATATTTTGTTATAGATGAGCCACTTGGATTGCAAGTCTATGAAATCACTGATGTAAGATAAATGCTTTGAGTGGTTGAAGTAAGAATGCAAACTGATCTTCCTTCCTTATTTTAATTTAATCTGTTCATGGACACTAGGTAGACAGTAGGTTGCACGATTGTGGTGCAGCAGCAAGCCCCGCCCATAACGTCAACACTAGCAATGACCAAAGGTTATTTTAATGAACACTAACGAATCTACCAAAGCAAATAGCACTAAACCATTTTTTCATATTCAAATAACTATTAATAATTATAAAAACATAATGAATAATACTGTAAACAATAACTAATAACAATAAAACAAACTTGCATAGTTACACAGTCACTTTTACACCACAAAACACGGTTGCGGAAGTATAGCAATGACATGGGCTTTATAGCTACTCCCGTGATGTAGAGCGGCGGAGCGGTGGAACGTTTCTCCTCCATTGATCAAACCCTTATATGTGCTAAACGTTTCACCATGCCACCATGTGCCCTGCCGCGTATATTTAATAACTTTCAGTGTACCTTCTAACATTAAAAGAAGCAATACTTGACGGGCAGCAATGTCGCAAGACAACGTTTAATAGGGCTGCCAATCAAAAATAAATTTGACTAAAAACTAAAGATGCCTTGTAATGTAAACTTGTACTTGCTTCGTATTGTTTTACTTAGAGATGCAATTAACAATTATTTACTGTACATAACTTTTTTTTAAATGGGTTGGATTTATTTTTATTATAATGAATCTATTAATCAGTCAACAATTGAAATTTTTGAACTGTAAATGTGACATCGGTTTCACCCTAAAGGGAAGGCTAAATTATACATGCTATGACTCTTTTTTTTGTTTAATTAGAAATACTATTGCAGCTTTAACTCAGAAATAGATTAATTAAGTATATTTACCTGTTTATTTAATTACATTCATAGCATGTGATAGTTATTTAACTATCACACTAGATTCATTTAAATACAACACATAATTAATTCATAACAAATATTTGTAGGAAAATAAAACGAAATAAACATTCACTATTTAAGTTCAATAAGTGTTGGCAGTATCTTTGTCGGGGGGGGGGGGGGGTGGAGTAGAGAAGACACACTGTAATAATCACTATTGTAACTCTTGGTAAAGAGTTTAAGTGACAATCCAAGAACCTTCTATGTTACATTAATTGACAAAGTGCTATTAACTCCCCGTTACAAGCATGAACTCTTGACATGAGAGTTATTACAATGACAGTTACAATACGTGATCTTGTACCATTACTTTCAGCTAACTTCCTTTAGTTAATAGTTAACGAAATAACTAACATTCAATAGATACAAGTATTGATATATAAAATTGATTTTTCAGATCTTTTTCGTTAACTCACTACCACTACTTTTTCTGTTACTTCACTACCTATACTTTTTTATCGCAATTACGGTTAGGATAGGTCAGGTCAGGTTAGATGGCTACTAAAGTTGATCACAAACTGGTAAATCCAATGATTAACTTACCGCCGAATGCGCTCTATGTGTGTAAGTTCTTGGAACACAATAAGATAAGGCCAGTGATATCGGATAAGGAATACCACAGTGAATGGTTGGGGAACAGTTTTTAGAGCAATAGAATATTTATTAGAGCAAGAGGTAGTGAATTAACGGAAAGAAAATAAAGGTGGTAGTGAATTAACGGAAAATATCCAACATTTCTATTACAGTAGTTTTCTCTAGAGTTTTCTTTTTTACATGATGTGATAATAGAACCAGATTCTTTATCATTTTCAGTTCCTAAAATGTATCACTAAACTATATAACTACTGATAGCATGTATTGCTATATTAATGTATATGTACATAGATTTTCATTGCATACAAACAAGTTAGCACTCATTTTCTTTTGGAAAATTTACATTTATTCTATAATTAAATTAACAAAATGTAATTTTGAAAAAAGAATTGCCAAATGACGGAAATTGCATTTTAAAAATCTGCTTGGTTTTATACAAGCAGTACACCTTAACTAATAACTCCTCCAAACATGTTGAAGACTGTAACAATACACTAATGTTTACTGATAGTATAGTGTTATTTCTAGAAAGGAAAAGCCCCATCTGATATGAGTTTGCAGCTTTTTCAGCCGTTGAAAAGGCAGTACAAAACTGTAATGGCAACGAACTAGTTGTAAATGACAAGAAAACTATGCAGCTGATCTTCGGGAGACATAAAGAAACAACAAGGAAACTTCCAAACATAGAATAAGTCAATTTTGCAATATACCTAGGTGGGCTTATAATCTATCCCTGTATAAAATATGGGATTATATGCAATCTGGAGAATGAACAGTATATGACACGGCAACAGCTCAAATACTGTGTCCTCTACATATCTCAGATAAGGAATAGGATGAGGAGGCACTACAGTAGGGACCTACAGTGTATACTTAAGCACCAAAAATAGGCCAAGAATATTTGAGAACCTACAACCAAGGCAGTCCTGTAGAGAAACTTTCAGAGAACTGATAATCCTCACCGTAATTTGTCTTTACATACCAGCCACAGTCATTCATCTTCACACAAAATGACAAAATTACTTAAAGTAGTAAGAACCAAAACTCATTACCATAAGTACAACACCAGACATGCATCAAACTACTGTCCGCTTGTGCAACTTCTCGCTGCATATGAGAAAAAAAACTGAGCTAAGTAGAAGCCTAATTGCAGAATTCTTTAGAAGAAAAACTAAAGAAGACGGAATAGAAACAATTTTGTAACATACTCCGAAGTTGGATACATGAACACCCTTCTCACACTAGCTGAATCCTACAAACGGATTGATGCACAGAATTAAAACTTAATCAAAACCTATTTTGACGTTATTATGTATTTTTAATACTACCACTGAATGCAATATTCATGCAAACAAATAAATAAATAGGAATACTCGAACAGAGCGTTTTTAAACCTATTTTATTTACTCAGGCAACTCAGGTAACCATTTGTTTGTTTTAAATGTAAGTTAGTGTTTTATTAGATATCCTTTTAAAATATTCCTTGAAGTCACAAAATAAACGCATGCACTGACATAAATACTGTGTTTCATGATAATTTGATAATTATTTAATATAGTCCGAGTATTGTTATAAATTATATTAATAACTTTGTAAATTTATATATAATAATAATGGCTTTTATAAGATCATTGTACATTGTTTTTCATGCATCCAATAGTACATATTTGTGAAATAAATAAAGAAATATTTCATGAAACATGATAATAACAACACTATTTGGCACACTGTAAGTAATAAAATTTGTGTATGCATATACTGTAATGGTATGAGTAGTTTCTGTTACTTTTGTTTCTTAACAACTTAAATCAGTTTTGAAACTAATAAAGAAATAATGCAGTTATGTTAATTTTAATAGAATCCTATTATTTATAAATAACACTTAGAATGAAAGATGCAGTTTGATAAATTTTGCCTTACAGTTTTATACCATTTATTGCTATCAATTATGCTCTCTTTATTATTTTTAATTATTTTTTAAATATCCTTTCTTCACACCGTACAGATCAATAACCTTCTTCTCAAGATACTTGGAAAACAAGTCACTTAGCAGTGTAGTTCAAGCTAATCAATTTGGTATAACGAGGTTAACTGACAGTGTCTAACATCCTTTCAGGGGGGTCTGTAGGGAGTTCATAGCATCAGCGTGGAGCACGCGATCAAAGCAGTCAGTTGAAGATAATCACTTTGGTATAACGAGGTTAACAGCAACTTACAGCTTTTCAGGGGGTCTGTAGGGAGTTCACAGCATCAGCGTGGAGCAAGCGATCAAAGCAGTCAGTTGAAGCTAATCACTTTGGTATAACGAGGTTAACAGAGCTTACAGCTTTTCATGGGGGGTCTGTAGGAGATTCACAGCATCAGCGTGGAGCACGCGATCAAAGCAGTCAGTTGAAAATAATCACTTTGGTATAACGAGGTTAACAGAGGCTTACAGCTTTTCATGGGGGGTCTGTAGGGAGTTCACAGCATCAGCGTGGAGCACGCGATCAAAGCAGTCAGTTGAAGCTAATCACTTTGGTATAACGAGGTTAACAGCGGCTTACAGCTTTTCATGGGGGGTCTGTAGGGAGTTCACAGCATCAGCGTGGAGCACGCGATCAAAGCAGTCAGTTGAAGCTAATCACTTTGGTATAACGAGGTTAACAGCAGTTACAGCTTTTCATGGGGGGTCGGTAGGGAGTTCACAGCATCAGCATGGAGCACGCGATCAAAGCAGTCAGTTGAAGCTAATCACATTGGTATAACGAGGTTAACAGAGGCTTACAGCTTTTCATGTGGGGTCTGTAGGGAGTTCACTGCATCAGCATGGAGCACGCGATCAAAGTTATCACTGTGCCTGTGCCCACCCGCTCACCCATACATGTATGGTGGTATTGACCCACCCGCCTACCCATACATGTATGGTGGTATTGATCTACCCACCCACCCATACATGTACAGTGGTATCGACCCACCCGCTCACTCATACATGTACAGTGGTATTGACCCACCCGCCTACCCATACATGTACAGTGGTATTGACCCACCTGCCCAACCATACATGTACAGTGTAAGTGACCTACCCGCCCACCCATAAATGTACAGTGGTATTGACCCACCCGCCCACCTATACATGTACAGTGGTATTGAGTTTACAGCATCAGCGTGGAGCACGCGATCAAAGCAGTCAGTTGAAGCTAATCACTTTGGTATAACGAGGTTAACAGAGGCTTACAGCTTTTCATGGAGGGTCTGTAGGGAGTTCACAGCATCAGTGTGGAGCAAGCGATCAAAGCAGTCAGTTGAAGCTAATCACTTTGGTATAACGAGGTTAACAACAACTTACAGCTTTTCAGGGGGTCTGTAGGGAGGTCACAGCATCAGCGTGTAGCACGCGATCAAAGCAGTCAGTTGAAGCTAATCACTTACCAAAGTATACCAATAACGAGGTTAACAGCGGCTTACAGCTTTTCATGGGGGGTCTGTAGGGAGTTCACAGCATCAGCATGGAGTACGCGATCAAAGCAGTCAGTTGAAGCTAATCACTTTGGTATAACGAGGTTAACAGAGGCTTACAGCTTTTCATGGAGGGTCTGTAGGGAGTTCACAGCATCAGCGTGCAGTACGCAATCAAAGCAGTCAGTTGAAGCTATTCACTTTGGTATAACGAGGTTAACAGAGGCTTACAGCTTTTCATGGAGGGTCTGTAGGGAGTTCACAGCATCAGCGTGGAGCACGCGATCAAAGCAGTCAGTTGAAGCTAATCACTTTGGTATAACGAGGTTAACAGAGGCTTACAGCTTTTCATGGGGGGTCTGTAGGGAGTTCACAGCATCAGCGTGTAGCACGCGATCAAAGTAGTCCCAATGGGCACTCCGGCAGATATTGACTATCAAGAAATCAGTTATATAGGCTCATTAGATACTGCACATGATTGCAGGTTATAGGCTCCGTTCTTTGTCTCGGTGCCCTTCGAACACTTCTGAAAATGGGGGGGGGGTGTGGATTTTCTTTAGAGAGAACTGAGTATTAGGCTTTTGCTAAGATCATACTAATGCTATGTGGTTCGGATTCCACGGTAATCTGTAGTTCACGTATGGCTATTGAGATTAAAAAAAGCACACTTTCTTATCAATCAGGGATATGGCAATTCGTTGCTCTCATTAATAGAACAGTTGACCTTACAAATACAACTATACCTTTTTGAGGTTTTATAGTGTCTGACTTAATAGAATGCTTTTATAACTGAAGATAAGATTTTGAAGTTTACTTATAAACTGAATTATCTTCTGTAATCTGCATAGTGAAAAGTTCGTTTCAGATAATCAAATAGAAAATACAATCTATATGTTTAACTAGATAAGCGAGTGGGTCCCCACGAAATTTCTCGAACTAGAAAGAAGACAAGACATCTTGATTAGAATATTTAATATCATAAAGGAGTAAGGATAGTAGGAAAAATATCGATAATTTAAGAGATTACCTGGGCTCCACTCCATTGTACTTAAACATCTAATGAACTTATAAAACTGAATTTTTATAAGTACATATAACAGCTGTTTACGTTTATAATTTTTACGATTCTGTAAAAATTGCGTATTATTAGCGTGGATTTAAAAACGTCTGATTTTTTACATTATACTAACAATCCTAAACAAATCCGTTACAAAATATCTGTCCTGTTTCTATTAATAATAGTTCTACATTGCAAACTACCTAATAATGTTTAAGAAATCTCTAACCGAGGTTGAGGAGTAGCGAGCGAAGTGATTGTAACTACCAACTAACATTACTGAAGCCGACGGCTGAGTGTAGAGATTGGTGGGGGGGGGGCACATGACGCGTGTGTCTTTCGGTAAAAGACTTACGACAGCTTGATAGTTATTATAGTGGCTGGAGTAAGTAGAATGTGATTGTAAGTTACCATTATATCTTAGCCGCGTCAACGAAGACATCAGCCTTGATTATCTACACCTACAACTGATACCAGATTTTATACAAATATTTTTAATAGAAATGTTGTTAGTGAGGCTGCAATCACAGGGGGTTTGGACTGCGTACCATTTACATGACACTACACTAGTGTTCCACTATGGACCACAATAACAGCTGATAATTTGACACACATTATTTTGCATTGAGTGGGAAATCTATATTTGTATATAAAATCAATTTTATTAGTTACAGTAATATAGTTTCAAAAATAGGAATTTATATTATATATTTTCTGGAAAACAGTAAAATAATAATTATTGTTGATATCGATTGTTTTTAAATCAATCAATTAACTGTCAATTAAAGAGGATATTAAGAAGCTGATATGAATAATCCAAATTTCTTTAATTTTTGAAAAAAAATCTTAAACTTCATTGCCCTTGGTTTTTATATATTTATCTTATGGTGTTTAGTTTCCTCAAATATTTTTGAATATTACAGATTTAAGTATCACAAATATTACTTTAGCAAACCAAAATAAACTAAATAAACTAAGCTATTAAGCTATGGGCGTTCTCCTACAAACGAACACCTACAAAATGGCATGTCAAACTTAATTTTACCAGAACAAAATTCGTAAAATTGCAACTTATCTGTTCAGCATTGGTCTTGTGAAGAAAATATCCAAGACATCTAACCACTCCTGGCCTTGTCGTTAGTAAAAGTTTATAGATTCTAACAATCTTGAGTCCACTTTTCCTCTACAATAAAAATTTAAAAGTATAAAAATAATATGAATGGAAGTTATTTTCGTTGGCAAGGAAAAATTCAATCCGGAAAGGGGAAGGAAATGCAAGTGTATTAGGCATTGTACTGATTACTTGTTTTGGGGTCGACTCCCCCAAATAAAGAAGATCAAAAAGACAGAAGAGAGACATCGGTGCAAATTGAATAAGTCCAAACAAAAGAATAATCTTGAGATGGGGAGTTTGGTCTTCCCCTCCGAACTCCGCCTAATCCTATGTCTTTATAATGTCATTAAAGGTTCCCTCATTAATTGCTAAAACCAATTTGTGAATACTTAGGATAATTTGTTTAAAGACAATGTCAACATTTTAGTAAGTGCTTTTTTATGCAGGCCTGTGCGTGAATTTTATTCAACGAGTGAAGTACCGACCGTTGGCTCAGTGGGGATTCGAACCTTCGAACTTACCCTCCGCAGTTCGAAGACTTAGTCACTGAGACAAATATATTTATAGTATTTATTTGAGTAATGCTGAGTGAGCCAGATGTCACAATAAGTTATGATAGTGACATGACTGTATTATGATGTGAAAAGGAGATTTTTTTCTTTCTTAAGAAATCAATTTAATGGTTTTAAAATTATGAAATGAAAAACATAGAAGATGAGTACGAAATTTACATTTTGTTTTCTTACATTTTAATGTGTTTAAACTATAAAAATCACTATCTTTTTCGTACATGTACATGAATTTGTTTGTTAATATACAGATATGTTATTCTATTTTAAATTCAATAATCATCGTGATAACTATAGTTTTTAAATTATAATTTTTAAGGAAAAAGAACAAAGAATATTTGTACAAACTCTCGACCTTAAGTACTATTTTGCCTATATTTATGCTTTGCATATTTAAATATTAATGGCATTTACATTGTACGAGTAATACATGGTCAGGCAAATGCCTTTTCTAGAACTATATGTGTTTAACAAATTGAAAAATTTTAACACGAATACTTTCATTTCTGTGATTTAAAAATTACTTTAATGTATACTAAATTTAGCAAAATAAATAATGTATAGATGAAGAGCTCTTTTAATATAACAGAAAATTATTACTAATCATATACGTTTATGTATGAACGTGGATCAAAAACAAAAATGTCTAGCAAATTTTGCTAGGGTAAAAAATATTACCCTTTAGCCCAGGAATAGTATATTGTTACAATCAAAATGGTATACGGTCTATTCCATGTAATCCTGATTATACTGGATTTTCATAATAAACAGAAATGCACAGTTCACTTTGCACAATCCTGCTCATTCCCTGTATAATGAAAAATTGTTAAAGACAATGATAAACAATATATCTCCTCTAAAGATGGATTTTGTTTATAACTATTTTTCGAAATTATTATTCTTTACGTAACGTCGTTTCAAATAAAGATCTAGGTACATACATGTTTGAATGTTTATTTCCTCTTTTATAAGTTGGCACAGGTGGCGCATTTTTGTAACCAAGCTACTTAGGGACACAATGTCATGGAGACTGAAGCGATAGGTTCAAAGCTCGGTCCTCTCAGTACCGAAATGACGTGCGCTCAATGCTTGATATCGACGTGGACACTACTAGAGAAGTCACCCCTGTCCATGTTCGATGGTAGTCAAGGTTAAAATGTTTTGTAGGGAAGAGAATTGAGTGTCATGCTTGTAGGTTAGATATACATCAAACCAACACTACGTGGTTCGGATTCCACGTAAAGATGTAGGTCCTTGGGTGATCTATCTATTGGGCTATTAATTAAAGGCTCTTTCTGATGAACAGTTGACCTTAGTAACTATGACTACACTCGTTCATATACTCCTCACACTCATTCGCCCCTCATATTCACCCATATCTTGACGATCGGCATCATAATAATGAATAATAATGAAGATATAACTATTTAACTACACCAGTTAGTTGTATTTATTTTTGTACGTATTCTAAATACGTTCAAAAATAAATATTAGTTTTAAAGTAAACACTGATAAGTGCCTTATAAATTAAAATTGTATTGTATAGTTGATGGATATGAAAAATTTCTTTACAAAACTGTATTAACCGAACCTACACTTTAATACAAAATACAAAGGGTTGTATTTTGTAATAAAGTAGGACCAGGCACATTGATGCATCTTAATTTGGGAGCAGGTTCAGGCCCCTAAGACCAACGCAATCCCCGCAGGTCGCCGGCGGGGGTGGGGGTTATTTTATGATGATAACCAAGCCTGGGGGCGCCTCCCTAGGGGGCTGTATATTACAAGGGGAGTAAAGGCCAATAACAAAGTGAATAAGTCTGTATAATAAGTAATATTATACCCTCTATTCGACAATTCTTAAAAGGGGGTTTATATCAATTGTCCTTTTTATGGGCCTGACATTAGGGATAACGTATTGTTTTCTGATTTCCAAAGCCCTTTATGATAAGAACTCAAGAAAAGTCACTATTAAATTGAGTTTATAATGAAGCAATGGCTTTTTATTTGACAATAATTACTACTGCGTTGTTACCTACAATAGCAAGCTACAAGTGTTATGGCAACGTCTCTTGTTCGATCACACAAATAAACATGCCTAATGACAAGGTAGCTAAAATTTACAAAATACTTAAGTAAGTTGGTTAAGGAAGCTAAAACATTACAATCAGTTTAATAAGCATGTTAAAGTAGCTATAATATTACAAAACCTTTAATTAAGTTGGTTAAAGTAGCTGCTATAATAGTAACAAAGTTGGTTACGGCAGCTAAAATATTACAAAACCTTTAATTAAGTTGGTTAAAGTACCTATAATAGTAATAAACATTTATGTAAGTTGGTTACAGCTGGTAAAATATTACACAAAACGTTTAAGTAGCTAAAGTACTACAAAAAGTTAAAGTAAGTTTTTTAAAGTATCTAAAATAATACTAAACCTTTAAGTAAGTTGGTTAAAATAGCTATAATAGTAACAAACGTTTTTATAAGTTAGTTACAGCAGCTAAAATATTACAAAACGTTCAATTAAGTAAAGTATTACAAACCATTTAAGTAGGTAAATTATTACAAAAGGTTTAAGTAGGTAAAGTATTCCAAAATTCCTAAGTAGGTAAATTATTACAAAAGGTTTAAGTAGGGAAAGTATTACAAAAGGTCTAAGTAGGTAAGTTATTACAAATGGTTTAAGTAGGTAAATTATTACAAAAAATCTAAGTAGGTAAATTATTCCAAAATTCCTAAGTAGGTAAATTATTACAAAAGGTTAAAGTAGGTAAAGTATTCCAAAATTGCTAAGTAGGTAAATTATTACAAAACGTTTAAGTAGGTAAAGTATTACAAAAGGTCTAAGTAGGTAAATTATTACAAATGGTTTAAGTAGGTAAAGTATTACAAAAGGTCTAAGTAGGTAAAGTATTACAAATGGTTTAAGTAGGTAAAGTATTACAAATGGTTTAAGTAGGTAAAGTATTACAAAAGGTCTAAGTAGGTAAATTATTACAAATGGTTTAAGTAGGTAAAGTATTACAAAAGGTCTAAGTAGGTAAAGTATTACAAATGGTTTAAGTAGGTAAAGTATTACAAATGGTTTAAGTAGGTAAAGTATTACAAAAGGTTTAAGTAGGTAAATTATTACAAATGGTTTAAGTAGGTAAATTATTACAAAAAGTCTAAGTAGGTAAATTATTACAAAAGGTTTAAGTAGGTAAAGTATTACAAATGGTTTAAGTAGGTAAATTATTACAAAAGGTCTAAGTAGGTAAATTATTACAAATGGTTTAAGTAGGTAAATTATTACAAAAGGTCTAAGTAGGTAAATTATTACAAAAGGTTTAAGTAGGTAAAGTATTACAAAATTCCTAAGTAGGTAAATTATTACAAAAGGTTTAAGTAGGTAAAGTATTACAAAAGGTCTAAGTAGGTAAAGTATTACAAATGGTTTAAGTAGGTAAAGTATTACAAAAGGTTTCAGTAGGTAAAGTATTACAAATGGTTTAAGTAGGTAAAGTATTCCAAAATTTCTAAGTAGGTAAATTATTACAAAAGGTTTAAGTAGGTAAAGTATTACAAAAGGTCTAAGTAGGTAAAGTATTACAAATGGTTTAAGTAGGTAAAGTATTACAAAAGGTTTCAGTAGGTAAAGTATTACAAAAGGTTTAAGTAGGTAAAGTATTACAAAAGGTCTAAGTAGGTAAATTATTACAAAAGGTTTAAGTAGGTAAAGTATTACAAAAGGTCTAAGTAGGTAAAGTATTACAAATGGTTTAAGTAGGTAAAGTATTCCAAAATTTCTAAGTAGGTAAATTATTACAAAAGGTTTAAGTAGGTAAAGTATTACAAAAGGTCTAAGTAGGTAAAGTATTACAAAAGGTTTAAGTAGGTAAAGTATTACAAAAGGTTTAAGTAGGTAAAGTATTACAAATGGTTTAAGTAGGTAAAGTATTACAAAAGGTCTAAGTAGGTAAATTATTACAAAAGGTTTAAGTAGGTAAAGTATTACAAAATTCCTAAGTAGGTAAATTATTACAAAAGGTTTAAGTAGGTAAAGTATTACAAAAGGTCTAAGTAGGTAAAGTATTACAAATGGTTTAAGTAGGTAAAGTATTACAAATGGTTTAAGTAGGTAAAGTATTACAAAAGGTTTCAGTAGGTAAAGTATTACAAATGGTTTAAGTAGGTAAAGTATTCCAAAATTTCTAAGTAGGTAAATTATTACAAAAGGTTTAAGTAGGTAAAGTATTACAAAAGGTCTAAGTAGGTAAAGTATTACAAATGGTTTCAGTAGGTAAAGTATTACAAAAGGTTTAAGTAGGTAAAGTATTACAAAAGGTTTAAGTAGGTAAAGTATTACAAAAGCTCTAAGTAGGTAAATTATTACAAAAGGTTTAAGTAGGTAAAGTATTACAAAAGGTTTAAGTAGGTAAATTATTACAAATGGTTTAAGTAGGTAAATTATTACAAAAAGTCTAAGTAGGTAAATTATTACAAAAGGTTTAAGTAGGTAAAGTATTACAAATGGTTTAAGTAGGTAAATTATTACAAAAGGTCTAAGTAGGTAAATTATTACAAATGGTTTAAGTAGGTAAATTATTACAAAAGGTCTAAGTAGGTAAATTATTACAAAAGGTTTAAGTAGGTAAAGTATTACAAAATTCCTAAGTAGGTAAATTATTACAAAAGGTTTAAGTAGGTAAAGTATTACAAAAGGTCTAAGTAGGTAAAGTATTACAAATGGTTTAAGTAGGTAAAGTATTACAAAAGGTTTCAGTAGGTAAAGTATTACAAATGGTTTAAGTAGGTAAAGTATTCCAAAATTTCTAAGTAGGTAAATTATTACAAAAGGTTTAAGTAGGTAAAGTATTACAAAAGGTCTAAGTAGGTAAAGTATTACAAATGGTTTAAGTAGGTAAAGTATTACAAAAGGTTTCAGTAGGTAAAGTATTACAAAAGGTTTAAGTAGGTAAAGTATTACAAAAGGTCTAAGTAGGTAAATTATTACAAAAGGTTTAAGTAGGTAAAGTATTACAAAAGGTCTAAGTAGGTAAAGTATTACAAATGGTTTAAGTAGGTAAAGTATTCCAAAATTTCTAAGTAGGTAAATTATTACAAAAGGTTTAAGTAGGTAAAGTATTACAAAAGGTCTAAGTAGGTAAAGTATTACAAATGGTTTAAGTAGGTAAAGTATTACAAAAGGTTTCAGTAGGTAAAGTATTACAAATGGTTTAAGTAGGTAAAGTATTACAAAAGGTCTAAGTAGGTAAATTATTACAAATGGTTTAAGTAGGTAAATTATTACAAAAGGTCTAAGTAGGTAAATTATTACAAAAGGTTTAAGTAGGTAAAGTATTACAAAAGGTTTAAGTAGGTAAAGTATTACAAAAGGTCTAAGTAGGTAAATTATTACAAAAGGTTTAAGTAGGTAAAGTATTACAAAAGGTTTAAGTAGGTAAAGTATTACAAAAGGTCTAAGTAGGTAAAGTATTACAAAAGGTCTAAGTAGGTAAAGTATTACAAAAGGTCTAAGTAGGTAAAGTATTACAAAAGGTCTAAGTAGGTAAAGTATTACAAAAGGTCTAAGTAGCTAAAGTATTACAAAAGGTCTAAGTAGGTAAAGTATTACAAAAGGTCTAAGTAGGTAAATTATTACAAAAGGTTTAAGTAGGTAAAGTATTACAAAAGGTTTAAGTAAGTTGGTTAAGTAGCTAAAATATTAAAAAACGTCTAACAAAACTGGTGAAAGTTAATTATTAGTGACCGGTTTTTGGATCGATAAAAGCAGTTATTTCAATTAACTTACAAATATTATAAAAGGAGAAGCTGGAAGGATCTAAGGACAGAATTAGAGATTGTGTAAGTTCGAACCATGCCTGGAAGTGAAGTATCTATCTATAATTTTCACCCTGTACTGAACTGGTTTTCCCCCCTATTTTAACTTAATAAGTTACCCACACAGATCTATGAAGAGCATATTATTAAAAGGAGATCAGCTTCACCATTTTAACAGTTACATAACAACAAAAAATGTAATATTAAAATATGCATTATACATTTGACTTCCCTTTCTCTATTTTGACAAAGTTTACTAATCTCTTTACTATTACATTAATGTTCTTACATGAAGTAATTTCCAAAATGTGTTTACGAGCAGCCTATTATAGTAACAATAATTTTCCATAACTATATTATTCAAACAATAATATGGTCATACATGTAGCCTGCATACATGATGAATAGCTTACAATGTAACCTTTGCCTGTTGATCCTTTAGGTTTATGTATGTTAATTTATGTTTATTGGAAGTATTGTCTTTAAATTATTTTTAAAAGCCAACCACAATATTATTTCGTATTATGAAAATTAGTTGTTTAAATACAACACTTTCAGGTCTTGTATACTTTAATTAATATATAATAAATGTTTCTATTGATGTGCTCTGTGTGTATAGAAAATACGTCGTCGACATGACCATCCAGAGATCACCATCAACATCTACATAATGTTCAATTCTTTGATTTTCTCAAGCAATGTTGTTTTGTGTCTAAATGTCAATATTAATGTTTATCCAATTCTTGATTTGTTATATATTTATACTAGTTGTCGTTACACATGTTTATTTATTTCATATATGTTTATTATTAGTTATATTGTTGTTATTTAATGTTAAGTTTAAGATTAAAGAAAATCCCAAAAATATAAATAGCTAAAATTGTTTACTTAAAGTTAACTAGTACATTGTAATATTTAATTATAAATACACTTAAATTGTAGTAAGAATTAATAATGAATATAAAAAATAAATCATAAGTAAATTCACATAGATTTTCCCTCAAATAGCATGCTAGAAAGATAATTAAAAAAACTATTAAGATTTATGTGTAAATAATTGAAATAATTGATATATTTAAATTTGAATCTATGTTCATACTTGTTTTATGTATAAAATTATAGTTATTATATTTAATAAAACTTGCTATTAAAGACATATTCAGATCATGTTGTAATGCTTTGTTAACAATTTATCAGTGAATAATTTTTTTATTTTGTTAGGCTTTTCGGAAGATCTTAACTTTGCTACCGAAAGGCCTTACAAAATAAAACAATTATTTACTGGAGTGTTTGTTACATCTTATAACATTAAATTATATAGCCAGTAAGAAACGAGCTTGAAGAATGAATTTATCAGTGACTTTATTTACCTAACCATTGGTATTCAACCAGTAAAAGGAATTTCCAAGGATATACAGTCCTAAGATAGTAAACAGGACTACGTAGATAAAATAGCATTACAATTAAAACTAAATACATTCTGTTTTTATTTTCTATTCTCCACTTCATTGTGCAGGTATTCCAATAACCGAAAATGTTTTCCTTCCATTGCATTGACCGTATCCATCGCAATAAATTCAGGAAGCATAAAAATTCAGGAAGCATAAAAATTTGTGAGTAAAATGTTACTTTTAAACATTTTTAAATAATATGATCGTGTTTAAAATTACATTATCTCTTTCTGTTATAATGGAAATATATTGATGGTACAATCTATCGATGTTTAAGTCTGTTCACTTTAACACAACCTAGCCTCCCACGTGCTCGTATTGAATCAGAAGTTGTTAACATTTATTGGGGCAATTCCCTCAACATATTGGGGCTAACTGATGCTATTAGTGGTTAATTTTATTACTTTTTCTGAGTGGAAACGCACCACAAACTGTCAATAAAGTTTACTGCCCTTAGTTAAGTGTTGGAGACGTCGTCACGTCAATGTGGGGCTGTGTTAATGTTACACATGTTGTTGTGGTTTACCATTAACACCTTCGAAATGGGGAGGTAATTGTTAAGTACAACCCAACAAGAAAGTTAGCATCTTTAACTGATTATATTTTTGAATTTTCAATATGCAAATAGTATAACAGCGAAAAACTAACCTCTCTTATCATATCTGTCGAATTGTCAAATACATATAGTATAAAAGTAAGTAAACTAGCATCTCTGCCCTATTATATCTTTCACAGTGTCACATGCAAATAAAATAACATTAAGAAAACAAGCCTTTCTAACCGATTATATCTTTCACATAGTCACATGCATAAAACAGAACAGTAAGAAAACTAGCCTTTGTAACTGATTATATCTTTCACATAGTCATGCAAATATAAGAACAGTAAGAAAACTAGCCTGTCTAACCGATTATACCTTTCAAATAGTCATGCAAATAAAAGAACAGTAAGAAAACTAGCCTTTCTAACCGATTATATCTTTCACATAGTCACATGCAAATAAAATAACAGTAAGAAAACAAGCCTTTCTAACCGATTACATCTTTCACATAGTCACATGCAAATAACAGAACAGTAAGAAAACTAGCCTTTGTAACTGATTATATCTTTCACATAGTCATGCAAATATAAGAACAGTAAGAAAACTAGCCTGTCTAACCGATTATACCTTTCAAATAGTCATGCAAATAAAAGAACAGTAAAAAAACTAGCCTTTCTAACCGATTATATCTTTCACATAGTCACATGCAAATAAAATAACAGTAAGAAAACAAACCTTTCTAACCGATTATATCTTTCACATAGTCACATGCAAATAAAATAACAGTAAGAAAACAAGCCTTTCTAACCGATTATATCTTTCACATAGTCACATGCAAATAACAGAACAGTAAGAAAACTAGCCTTTCTAACTGATTATATCTTTCACATAGTCATGCAAATATAAGAACAGTAAGAAAACTAGCCTGTCTAACCGATTATACCTTTCAAATAGTCATGCAAATAAAAGAACAGTAAGAAAACTAGCCTTTCTAACCGATTATATCTTTCACATACTCACATGCAAATAAAATAACAGTAAGAAAACAAGCTTTTCTAACCGATTATATCTTTCACATAGTCATATGCAAATAACAGAACAGTAAGAAAACTAGCCTTTCTAACTGATTATATATTTCACATAGTCATGCAAATAAAATAACAGTAAGAAAACAAGATTTTCTAACCGATTATACCTTTCAAATAGTCATGCAAATAAAAGAACAGTAAGAAAACTAGCCTTTCTAACCGATTATATATTTCACATAGTCACATGCAAATAAAATAACAGTAATAAAACAATCCTTTCTAATCGATTATATATTTCACATAGTCACATGCAAATAACAGAACAGTAAGAAAACTAGCCTTTCTAACTGATTATATCCTTCACATAGTCATGCAAATAAAAGAACAGTAAGAAAACTAGCCTTTCTAACCAATTATACCTTTCAAATAGTCATGCAAATAAAAGAACAGTAAGAAAACTAGCCTTTCTAACTGATTATATCTTTCAAATAGTCATGCACATAAAAGAACTGTCAGAAAACTAGCCTTTCTAACTGATTATATCTTTCACATAGTCACATGCAAATAAAATAACAGTAAGAAAACAAGCCTTTTCAACCAATTATATATTTCACATAGTCACATGCAAATAAAAGAACAGTAAGAAAAGAAGAAGCCTTTCTATCCGATTATATATTTCACATAGTCACGTGCAAATAAAATAACGTAAGGAAACTAGCCTTTCTAACCGATTATATATTTCACATAGTCACATGCAAATAAAATAACAGTAAGAAAACAAGCCTTTCTAACCGGTTATATCTTTCACATAGTCATATGCAAATAACAGAACAGTAAGAAAACTAGCCTTTCTAACTGATTATATCTTTCACATAGTCATGCAAATAAAATAACAGTAAGGAAACCAGCCTTTCTAACCGATTATATCTTTCACATAGTCATATGCAAATAACAGAACAGTAAGAAAACTAGCCTTTCTAACTGATTATATCTTTCACATAGTCATGCAAATAAAATAACAGTAAGAAAACTAGTCTTTCTAACCGATTACATCTTTCACATAGTCACATGCAAATAACAGAACAGTAAGAAAACTAGCCTTTGTAACTGATTATATCTTTCACATAGTCATGCAAATATAAGAACAGTAAGAAAACTAGCCTGTCTAACCGATTATACCTTTCAAATAGTCATGCAAATAAAAGAACAGTAAGAAAACTAGCCTTTCTAACCGATTATATCTTTCACATAGTCACATGCAAATAAAATAACAGTAAGAAAACAAACCTTTCTAACCGATTATATCTTTCACATAGTCACATGCAAATAAAATAACAGTAAGAAAACAAGCCTTTCTAACCGATTATATCTTTCACATAGTCACATGCAAATAACAGAACAGTAAGAAAACTAGCCTCTCTAACTGATTATATCTTTCACATAGTCATGCAAATATAAGAACAGTAAGAAAACTAGCCTGTCTAACCGATTATACCTTTCAAATAGTCATGCAAATAAAAGAACAGTAAGAAAACTAGCCTTTCTAACCGATTATATCTTTCACATACTCACATGCAAATAAAATAACAGTAAGAAAACAAGCTTTTCTAACTGATTATATCTTTCACATAGTCATATGCAAATAACAGAACAGTAAGAAAACTAGCCTTTCTAACTGATTATATATTTCACATAGTCATGCAAATAAAATAACAGTAAGAAAACAAGATTTTCTAACCGATTATACCTTTCAAATAGTCATGCAAATAAAAGAACAGTAAGAAAAATAGCCTTTCTAACCGATTATATATTTCACATAGTCACATGCAAATAAAATAACAGTAATAAAACAATCCTTTCTAACCGATTATATATTTCACATAGTCACATGCAAATAACAGAACAGTAAGAAAACTAGCCTTTCTAACTGATTATATCCTTCACATAGTCATGCAAATAAAAGAACAGTAAGAAAACTAGCCTTTCTAACCAATTATACCTTTCAAATAGTCATGCAAATAAAAGAACAGTAAGAAAACTAGCCTTTCTAATTGATTATATCTTTCAAATAGTCATGCACATAAAAGAACTGTCAGAAAACTAGCATTTCTAACTGATTATATCTTTCACATAGTCACATGCAAATAAAATAACAGTAAGAAAACAAGCCTTTTCAACCAATTAGATATTTCACATAGTCACATGCAAATAAAAGAACAGTAAGAAAAGAAGCCTTTCTATCCGATTATATATTTCACATAGTCACGTGCAAATAAAATAACGTAAGGAAACTAGCCTTTCTAACCGATTATATATTTCACATAGTCACATGCAAATAAAATAACAGTAAGAAAACAAGCCTTTCTAACCGGTTATATCTTTCACATAGTCATATGCAAATAACAGAACAGTAAGAAAACTAGCCTTTCTAACTGATTATATCTTTCACATAGTCATGCAAATATAAGAACAGTAAGAAAACTAGCCTGTCTAACTGATTATACCTTTCAAATAGTCATGCAAATAAAAGAACAGTAAGAAAACTAGCCTTTCTAACCGATTATATCTTTCACATACTCACATGCAAATAAAATAACAGTAAGAAAACAAGCTTTTCTAACCGATTATATCTTTCACATAGTCATATGCAAATAACAGAACAGTAAGAAAACTAGCCTTTCTAACTGATTATATATTTCACATAGTCATGCAAATAAAATAACAGTAAGAAAACAAGATTTTCTAACCGATTATACCTTTCAAATAGTCATGCAAATAAAAGAACAGTAAGAAAACTAGCCTTTCTAACCGATTATATATTTCACATAGTCACATGCAAATAAAATAACAGTAATAAAACAATCCTTTCTAACCGATTATATATTTCACATAGTCACATGCAAATAACAGAACAGTAAGAAAACTAGCCTTTCTAACTGATTATATCCTTCACATAGTCATGCAAATAAAAGAACAGTAAGAAAACTAGCCTTTCTAACCAATTATACCTTTCAAATAGTCATGCAAATAAAAGAACAGTAAGAAAACTAGCCTTTCTAATTGATTATATCTTTCAAATAGTCATGCACATAAAAGAACTGTCAGAAAACTAGCATTTCTAACTGATTATATCTTTCACATAGTCACATGCAAATAAAATAACAGTAAGAAAACAAGCCTTTTCAACCAATTATATATTTCACATAGTCACATGCAAATAAAAGAACAGTAAGAAAAGAAGCCTTTCTATCCGATTATATATTTCACATAGTCACGTGCAAATAAAATAACGTAAGGAAACTAGCCTTTCTAACCGATTATATATTTCACATAGTAACATGCAAATAAAATAACAGTAAGAAAACAAGCCTTTCTAACCGGTTATATCTTTCACATAGTCATATGCAAATAACAGAACAGTAAGAAAACTAGCCTTTCTAACTGATTATATCTTTCACATAGTCATGCAAATAAAATAACAGTAAGGAAACCAGCCTTTCTAACCGATTATATCTTTCACATAGTCATATGCAAATAACAGAACAGTAAGAAAACTAGCCTTTCTAACTGATTATATCTTTCACATAGTTATGCAAATAAAATAACAGTAAGAAAACTAGTCTTTCTAACCGATTATATCTTTCACATAGTCACATGCAAATAACAGAACAGTAAGAAAACTAGCCTTTCTAACCGATTATATCTTTCACATAGTCATATGCAAATAAAATAACAGTAAGAAAACAAGCCTTTCTAACCGATTATATCTTTCACATAGTTATATAAAAATAAAAGAACAGTAAGAAAACAAGCCTTTCTAACCGATTATATCTTTCACAAAGACACATGCAAAAAAATAACAGTAAGAAAACAAGCCTTTCTAACCGATTACATCTTTCACATAGTCACATGCAAATAAAATAACAGTAAGAAAACAAGCCTTTCTAACCGGTTATATCTTTCACATAGTCATATGCAAATAACAGAACAGTAAGAAAACTAGCCTTTCTAACTGATTATATCTTTCACATAGTCATGCAAATAAAATAACAGTAAGGAAACCAGCCTTTCTAACCGATTATATCTTTTACATAGTCATATGCAAATAACAGAACAGTAAGAAAACTAGCCTTTCTAACTGATTATATCTTTCACATAGTTATGCAAATAACAGAACAGTAAGAAAACTAGCTTTTCTAACCGATTATATCTTTCACATAGTCATATGCAAATAAAATAACACTAAGAAAACAAGCCTTTCTAACCGATTATATCTCTCACATAGTCATATGACAATAAAAGAACAGTAAGAAAACAAGCCTTTGTAACCGATTATATCTTTCACAAAGACACATGCAAATAAAGAACAGTAAGAAAACAAGCCTTTCTAACCGATTATATCTTTCACATAGACACATGCAAATAACAGAACAGTAAGAAAACAAGCCTTTCTAACCGATTACATCTTTCACATAGTCACATGCAAATAACAGAACAGTAAGAAAACTAGCCTTTGTAACTGATTATATCTTTCACATAGTCATGCAAATATAAGAACAGTAAGAAAACTAGCCTGTCTAACCGATTATACCTTTCAAATAGTCATGCAAATAAAAGAACAGTAAGAAAACTAGCCTTTCTAACCGATTATATCTTTCACATAGTCACATGCAAATAAAATAACAGTAAGAAAACAAGCCTTTCTAACCGATTATATATTTCACATAGTCACATGCAAATAAAAGAACAGTAAGAAACCTAGCCTTTCTAACTGATTATATCTTACACATAGTCATGCAAATATAAGAACAGTAAGAAAACTAGCCTGTCTAACCGATTATACCTTTCAAATAGTCATGCAAATAAAAGAACAGTAAGAAAACTAGCCTTTCTAACCGATTATATCTTTCACATAGTCACATGCAAATAAAATAACAGTAAGAAAACAAGCCTTTCTATCCGATTATATCTTTCACATGCAAATAACAGAACAGTAAGAAAACTAGCCTTTCTAAATGATTATATCTTTCACATAGTCATGCAAATAAAATAACAGTAAAAAAACAAGCCTTTCTAACCAATTATACCTTTCAAATAGTCATGCAAATAAAAGAACAGTAAGAAAACTAGCCTTTCTAACCGATTATATCTTTCACATACTCACATGCAAATAAAATAACTGTAAGAAAACAAGCCTTTCTAACCGATTATATCTTTCACATAGTCACATGGAAATAACAGAACAGTAAGAAAACTAGCCTTTCTAACTGATTATAATATATTTCACATAGTCATGCAAATAAAATAATAGTAAGAAAACAAGCCTTTCTAACCGATTATATCTTTCAAATAGTCATGCAAATAAAAGAACAGTAAGAAAACTAGCCTTTCTAACCGATTATATATTTCACATAGTCACATGCAAATAAAATAACAGTAAGAAAACAAACCTTTCTAACCGATTATATCTTTCACATAGTCACATGCAAATAAAATAACAGTAAGAAAACAAGCCTTTCTAACCGATTATATCTTTCACATAGTCACATGCAAATAACAGAACAGTAAGAAAACTAGCCTTTCTAACTGATTATATCTTTCACATAGTCATGCAAATATAAGAACAGTAAGAAAACTAGCCTGTCTAACCGATTATACCTTTCAAATAGTCATGCAAATAAAAGAACAGTAAGAAAACTAGCCTTTCTAACCGATTATATCTTTCACGTACTCACATGCAAATAAAATAACAGTAAGAAAACAAGCTTTTCTAACCGATTATATCTTTCACATAGTCATATGCAAATAACAGAACAGTAAGAAAACTAGCCTTTCTAACTGATTATATATTTCACATAGTCATGCAAATAAAATAACAGTAAGAAAACAAGATTTTCTAACCGATTATACCTTTCAAATAGTCATGCAAATAAAAGAACAGTAAGAAAACTAGCCTGTCTAACCGATTATACCTTTCAAATAGTCATGCAAATAAAAGAACAGTAAGAAAACTAGCCTTTCTAACCGATTATATCTTTCACGTACTCACATGCAAATAAAATAACAGTAAGAAAACAAGCTTTTCTAACCGATTATATCTTTCACATAGTCATATGCAAATAACAGAACAGTAAGAAAACTAGCCTTTCTAACTGATTATATATTTCACATAGTCATGCAAATAAAATAACAGTAAGAAAACAAGATTTTCTAACCGATTATACCTTTCAAATAGTCATGCAAATAAAAGAACAGTAAGAAAACTAGCCTTTCTAACTGATTATATCTTTCACATAGTCATGCAAATATAAGAACAGTAAGAAAACTAGCCTGTCTAACCGATTATACCTTTCAAATAGTCATGCAAATAAAAGAACAGTAAGAAAACTAGCCTTTCTAACCGATTATATCTTTCACGTACTCACATGCAAATAAAATAACAGTAAGAAAACAAGCTTTTCTAACCGATTATATATTTCACATAGTCACATGCAAATAAAATAACAGTAATAAAACAATCCTTTCTAACCGATTATATATTTCACATAGTCACATGCAAATAAAAGAACAGTAAGAAAACTAGCCTTTCTAACCAATTATACCTTTCAAATAGTCATGCAAATAAAAGAACAGTAAGAAAACTAGCCTTTCTAACTGATTATATCTTTCAAATAGTCATGCACATAAAAGAACTGTCAGAAAACTAGCCTTTCTAACTGATTATATCTTTCACATAGTCACATGCAAATAAAATAACAGTAAGAAAACAAGCCTTTTCAACCAATTATATATTTCACATAGTCACATGCAAATAAAAGAACAGTAAGAAAAGAAGCCTTTCTATCCGATTATATATTTCACATAGTCACGTGCAAATAAAATAACGTAAGGAAACTAGCCTTTCTAACCGATTATATATTTCACATAGTCACATGCAAATAAAATAACAGTAAGAAAACAAGCCTTTCTAACCGGTTATATCTTTCACATAGTCATATGCAAATAACAGAACAGTAAGAAAACTAGCCTTTCTAACTGATTATATCTTTCACATAGTCATGCAAATAAAATAACAGTAAGGAAACCAGCCTTTCTAACCGATTATATCTTTCACATAGTCATATGCAAATAACAGAACAGTAAGAAAACTAGCCTTTCTAACTGATTATATCTTTCACATAGTCATGCAAATAAAATAACAGTAAGAAAACAAGCCTTTCTAACCGATTATATCTTTCACATAGTCATATGCAAATAACAGAACAGTAAGAAAACTAGCCTTTCTAACTGATTATATCTTTCACATAGTCATGCAAATAAAATAACAGTAAGAAAACTAGTCTTTCTAACCGATTATATCTTTCACATAGTCACATGCAAATAACAGAACAGTAAGAAAACTAGCCTTTCTAACCGATTATATCTTTCACATAGTCATATGCAAATAAAATAACAGTAAGAAAACAAGCCTTTCTAACCGATTATATCTTTCACATAGTCATATGAAAATAAAAGAACAGTAAGAAAACAAGCCTTTCTAACCGATTATATCTTTCACAAAGACACATGCAAATAAAGAACAGTAAGAAAACAAGCCTTTCTAACCGATTACATCTTTCACATAGTCACATGCAAATAAAATAACAGTAAGAAAACAAGCCTTTCTATCCGATTATATCTTTCACATAGTCACATGCAAATAACAGAACAGTAAGAAAACTAGCCTTTCTAACCGATTATATCTTTCACATAGTCATATGCAAATAAAATAACAGTAAGAAAACAAGCCTTTCTAACCGATTATATCTCTCACATAGTCATATGAAAATAAAAGAACAGTAAGAAAACAAGCCTTTGTAACCGATTATATCTTTCACAAAGACACATGCAAATAAAGAACAGTAAGAAAACAAGCCTTTCTAACCGATTATATTTTTCACATAGACACATGCAAATAACAGAACAGTAAGAAAACAAGCCTTTCTAACCGATTACATCTTTTACATAGTCACATGCAAATAACAGAACAGTAAGAAAACTAGCCTTTGTAACTGATTATATCTTTCACATAGTCATGCAAATATAAGAACAGTAAAAAAACTAGCCTGTCTAACCGATTATACCTTTCAAATAGTCATGCAAATAAAAGAACAGTAAGAAAACTAGCCTTTCTAACCGATTATATCTTTCACATAGTCACATGCAAATAAAATAACAGTAAGAAAACAAGCCTTTCTAACCGATTATATCTTTCACATAGTCACATGCAAATAACAGAACAGTAAGAAAACTAGCCTTTCTAACTGATTATATCTTTCACATAGTCATGCAAATATAAGAACACTAAGAAAACTAGCCTGTCTAACCGATTATACCTTTCAAATAGTCATGCAAATAAAAGAACAGTAAGAAAACTAGCCTTTCTAACCGATTATATCTTTCACATAGTCATGCAAATAAAATAACAGTAAGAAAACAAGATTTTCTAACCGATTATACCTTTCAAATAGTCATGCAAATAAAAGAACAGTAAGAAAACTAGCCTTTCTAAATGATTATATCTTTCACATAGTCATGCAAATAAAATAACAGTAAGAAAACAAGCCTTTCTAACCGATTATACCTTTCAAATAGTCATGCAAATAAAAGAACAGTAAGAAAACTAGCCTTTCTAACCGATTATATCTTTCACACACTCACATGCAAATAAAATAACAGTAAGAAAACAAGCCTTTCTAACCGATTATATCTTTCACATAGTCACATGGAAATAACAGAACAGTAAGAAAACTAGCCTTTCTAACTGATTATATATTTCACATAGTCATGCAAATAAAATAATAGTAAGAAAACAAGCCTTTCTAACCGATTATACCTTTCAAATAGTCATGCAAATAAAAGAACAGTAAGAAAACTAGCCTTTCTAACCGATTATATATTTCACATAGTCACATGCAAATAAAATAACAGTAATAAAACAATCCTTTCTAACCGATTATATATTTCACATAGTCACATGCAAATAACAGAACAGTAAGAAAACTAGCCTTTCTAACTGATTATATCCTTCAAATAGTCATGCAAATAAAAGAACAGTAAGAAAACTAGCCTTTCTAACCAATTATACCTTTCAAATAGTCATGCAAATAAAAGAACAGTAAGAAAACTAGCCTTTCTAACTGATTATATCTTTCACATAGTCATGCACATAATAGAACTGTCAGAAAACCAGCCTTTCTAACCGATTATATCTTTCACATAGTCACATGCAAATAAAATAACAGTAAGAAAACAAGCCTTTCTAACCAATTATATATTTCACATAGTCACATGCAAATAAAAGAACAGTAAGAAAAGAAGCCTTTCTATCCGATTATATATTTCACATAGTCACGTGCAAATAAAATAACAGTAAGGAAACTAGCCTTTCTAACCGATTATATATTTCACATAGTCACATGCAAATAAAATAACAGTAAGAAAACAAGCCTTTCTAACCGATTATATCTTTCACATAGTCATATGCAAATAACAGAACAGTAAGAAAACTAGCCTTTCTAACGGATTATATCTTTCACATAATCACATGCAAATAAAATAACAGTAAGAAACCTAGCCTTTCTAACCAATTATACCTTTCAAATAGTCATGCAAATAAAAGAACAGTAAGAAAACTAGCCTTTCTAACTGATTATATCTTTCACATAGTAATGCACATAATAGAACTGTCAGAAAACCAGCCTTTCTAACTGATTATATCTTTCACATAGTCACATGCAAATAACAGAACAGTAAGAAAACTAGCCTTTCTAACCGATTATATCTTTCACATAGTCACATGCAAATAACAGAACAGTAAGAAAACTAGCCTTTCTAACCGATTATATCTTTCACATAGTCACATGCAAATAACAGAACAGTACAAAAACTAGCCTTTCTAACCGATTACATCTTTCGAATAGTTAGATGTAAATAATACAACTTGCAGAAAACTAGCCACTTTAACATTTTATATCTTTCAATTTGTTAAATGAAAATAAAACAACAAGAAAAGTAGCCTCTCTAACCGATTATATATTTAAAACAGTAAACTGCAAATGGAAAATTACCAAGGAAAGTATTCTCTATGCCCTATTATATCTTTAGAATAGTAAAATGAAAATAATAAAACAGCAAGAAAACTAGCCTGTCAAACCAATTAAATCTTTCAAACAGTCAAATACAAATCACACAGCAGCAAGGAAACTAGTCCCTCTGACCGATTTTATCTTTCGAATAGTCAAATGAAAAAAATAAAACAGCGAGAAAAGTAGCCTATCCAACCAATTAAATCTTTCAAACAGTCAAATTCAAATGACACAGCAGCAAGGAAACATTATTAAATTGAGGCTTATTTCATATACATACTACTATTACCAAATGAGTACCATGAGTAGCTTAGTGATCAATTAGGTGCAATGGAATTTTATGAATCAAGTAAGGAATTAAACAGTGAAATGACAACATATCACACAACTACAATAAAGTAAAAAACATGTATCTACTCATAACTTACAATGATAGATATTATTAATCAGATCGATATTAATTGTATCTCTATTATAATAGTATTTCCAGTGTCTTACATAAGTATTATGCATATTGATGATCAATGGTGATTACATTTCCTGTTTAATTTCAAGCATTACAAAGACTAATTTGTTGCACTAAACCACTTTTTGTTGATCTTCTATTCTTGATCTTCGGAAAAGCATGATGGTTTCCATCATACCATTGAACTAAAACATAATAAACAATAATTTGTTTGGATTAAAACACTTTATAAAATCAACAACAATACAATAAATTTTTGTAACTCCTAAGAGGTACGTAGGTTGAGGAATAACATTGATTATAGGATGTGGTATGACATTTAATTGTAACTTCTAGGAAGTATGTAGGTTGAGGAATAACATTGATTATAGGATGTGGTTTGAAATTTAATTGTAACTCCTAGGAGGTATATAGGTTGAGGAATAACATTGATTATAGGATGTGGTATGACATTTAATTGTAACTCCTAGGAGGGACGCAGGTTGAGGAATACCATTGATTACAGGATGTGGTATGACATTTAATTGTAACTCCTAGGAGGTATGTAGGTAGAGGAATTGCATTGATTATAGGACGTGGTATGACATTTAATTGTAACTCCTAGGAGGTATGTAGGTTGAGGAATACCATTGATTACAGGATGTGGTATGACATTTAATTGTAACTCCTAGGAGGTATGTAGGTTGAGGAATACCATTGATTACAGGATGTGGTATGACATTTAATTGTAACTCCTAGGAGGTATGTAGGTTGAGGAATTGCATTGATTATAGGATGTGGTATGACATTTAATTGTAACTCCTAGGAGGTATGTAGGTTGAGGAATTGCATTGATTATAGGACGTGGTATGACATTTAATTGTAACTCCTAGGAGGTATGTAGGTAGAGGAATTGCATTGATTATAGGACGTGGTATGACATTTAATTGTAACTCCTAGGAGGTATGTAGGTTGAGGAATACCATTGATTACAGGATGTGGTATGACATTTATTGTAACTCCTAGGAGGTATGTAGGTTGAGGAATACCATTGATTACAGGATGTGGTATGACATTTATTGTAACTCCTAGGAGGTATGTAGGTTGAGGAATTGCATTGATTATAGGACGTGGTATGACATTTAATTGTAACTCCTAGGAGGTATGTAGGTAGAGGAATTTCATTGATTATAGGACGTGGTATGACATTTAATTGTAACTCCTAGGAGGTATGTAGGTAGAGGAATTGCATTGATTATAGGACGTGGTATGACATTTAATTGTAACTCCTAGGAGGTATGTAGGTTGAGGAATACCATTGATTACAGGATGTGGTATGACATTTATCGTAACTCCTAGGAGGTATGTAGGTTGAGGAATACCATTGATTACAGGATGTGGTATGACATTTATTGTAACTCCTAGGAGGTATGTAGGTTGAGGAATACCATTGATTATAGGACGTGGTATGACATTTAATTGTAACTCCTAGGAGGTATGTAGGTTGAGGAATACCATTGATTACAGGATGTGGTATGACATTTAATTGTAACTCCTAGGAGGTATGTAGGTTGAGGAATTGCATTGATTATAGGACGTGCTATGACATTTAATTGTAACTCCTAGGAGGTATGTAGGTTGAGGAATTGCATTGATTATAGGATGTGGTATGACATTTAATCGTAACTCCTAAGTGGATAATCCTAACCATAACTTAGTGGAGTTTTGAAATCATTTAAAATTATTAACGTTTATAACTTCAGGTTTGGTATTTTAAATTACAAACGAGAACATAATTTAAACCAATTTGAATGATAATCCATCATTCTTAGAATACAAGTAGAAATGTCATCAAGCAAGCTAATAATACTGAAAGCACTTTTGACCTGTACTAAAAGAAAAATTCTATATGATCGAAGAATAATATTTTTACTATGGCTATTATTTTTAAATAAAAGTATACAGACATGATAAAATTATACTTCCAACTCACAATATAACTGTTGACAGTCCACGCAATATTTAACTATTGGTAAACACTCATACATACTCAATTACTTGTGTTGTTATAAAAGTTAAAAGAACATTATAAATTTTAGAAAAACTAAATAGTTTTTGTATTTATTTTTTTAGAAGTTGAAAGAATTTCGACCAGATTCAATGTTGATAGAAGCCTCGGTTCCAACCCTCCAATAAAGCTTCATACAAGGGGTGGTTTATAGGGTGGAATGGGGGACGTTCAAGCCATACGTCGAGGTCTAGGTAATCTAATGTGAAAGCAGTTTTAATGGTCGAATAAAAGAACCTGGGAAACGCTGGAGGGTGAATCTGAACATTGGGGCACTTGTGGGCTGTTCCGCCTCTACTCTGACTCTGTATTCATTTTTATAAACGGGATGAGAGATAATCACTTGGATATTATTCTGAAAGAATAATTTGGGAAAGAAACCGGAAACGTCAATGTTTTATGTCGTAATATTTTTTATATATTTTTATTATATTATATATTATTATACTTAATCTGCTTGTAACATAAAAAATTTACAAGCAGATTAAATAAAATTTAATAGCTTGAATAAAAACACATTTTTAATACAGGCATAATATAAAAAATAACGCTATTTTGGTTTTATAAATCAGTAGGTTAAGTATTTTCATAGTTTCAATGAATTTAAACAAATATTTTTTTTAATCGAAATGGTATATTTGAAATTAGTCTCTTTCAAAAATATTTTCTATATAAGGTCTGCATCACTAAAAATTAAAAATATTATAATAAAAACCACAAAACATATTCAACACATATTCGTTAACTATTACCGATATGATATGTACATATATCCCTGTTTTTGTCGGGAATGGCCCATAAACTAAGCCGGTAAAGTTAAGTGGATCACTTTGTACACACCCTGTATAGTAAAATATTGTATGATATTAAAATATAGCCAAAATTAAGAAACTCATAATGCTAAAAGAACATTCATTAATAAAGAAACATTTATATGATAGAAACATTCTTAAAATAATAACTCCCTTTTAAGAAATAATAATATGATTTATGTATTATTTACTAAAATCTAAAAATTGTTTTTTAATGAGCATAACACGTGCTGTACATATACTGTATAAGAAAACGTCACATAACACAAACGTATTACAATACAAGCACAAAATGCACAAATATTATGGTGTTATATGTGAATTTTGTATTGTAATATATTTGTGCATTTTGTGCTTATATTTTAGTAAATTTCTGTTTTTTTTTCTGGTTAAATAAAAATCTAAACCAAAATGTGGCAGTAAGGTACTTTTTTGAATAAAGATTATTTTTTTTTAATTTGAGAAACGGATATTAAAAGATTACCAAGTGTAAATACACGTATTTCCTCTTTTACTGTTACAAACGTACCCCAATAAGATGTTTATATTTGTGTAACTTTCTTGAAATGTTTTTAAGTAGGAGTAAAGGCAGCCACGATTAAGTTTACTTCCCTAAACTGCAATTATGTTTCATAAACGATCTTTAGATTGTTATCGTGGTATTAATTTTCAAAAGTACTGCAAAATTGAATAAAATGCTGCTTATAAATATATCACTGGAAAATGAATTCAGATTCAGGTAATTAGATCTTTATCTGAATTTCGTTTGGGTTAGGGTTTTCTTCTGCATTACCTTTCAAACGCGATTTTTATTCTGTTTTGCAATTAATGTATTAGTATCGTAGGGGTGTATCATTTCATCATTTTAAAACTGATATGTATATCAAGTAACTTGAGTGTGTGCAGTTCTATAACATAACATCCCAATTACCATCCATTTTTGGTAGATGATACGTATAAAACATTTCGTAGACATTTCAATAATGAAAAATTGGGATTTTAACTATCACCCCATAAACCATTTCTCTTAGAAGAATTCGTCTTATTTTTTAAGCGGAAAATATTTACATCAGACTTGGCATTTGTTAAAAATAAAGTCTTTTTAATGAAACTATTATATTTGTTTAATGACATAACATTATTCATGTTTATTGAAGTAATTCTATATTTCTTATAGTTTTTTCAGTAAGTATGATAAAGAAAACAACATTATTATTATTAAGATTGGACATTTATTTTAAAATATTACTAACGAGAGAGACCAGAAGAAATTTAATATTACTAAGAAATACGAATAGCAAAAAAAACTCTAAATAAATATATGTGGAGATTTTCCTTTTAAATAATTATATTTTACTCAGTTTAATTGTTTTTAATTTTATCAGCAAATTTTATCACAGTCGTACATTAATTTACAAATTTTGAATGTGCGCCTTTCATTAAAGAGAGTTATTTCAAACTTGCAATTCAGGGAATTTAATTAATAATTACTTTCCTTTGACAATTATTATCAAGCTCTCCCTTTGGACAAGAATTTTAAGTATTTTTCAGAACTCAAAATACAATCTGCCACCTTAGAAGGGGCGTAAATAAACAATACATTCTGAAATATTAATAATGTCATACTTAAAAGTGGTAAATATATCTGTTTGGCGTATTTTAGAATATATATTTTATTTTATATTATGCTAAAATATGTATGTTAGCATATATATTTTACATTTTCGGAAAGTTTTTATGGTAATACATTTAATACATATTATCAAAAAGTACTATTATAAATCAATTAAGAGGAATATATTATGCATTGATTATACAATCGTATACTTTTAGAAGTAAAAAACTAAATGCTCATGTTATTAAAATTAATAAATATTATAAGTTACTAGTTCTGTTAATTCCTTAATTATATGACATTATACCACGTTTAAAAAATCACTGAATAAAATGTTTCGCTATTTTTCTGGAGTATTATTAATATGTCCTCTTTAGCAAAACGTCAAAACCACCCACTTGACATTCTTTAACCTCTATATAATTAGCTATAAAAAATAACTCAAAAATGTTTGTTTGTTATTTTATTAAAATTTAAATTAATAACGTTTCTATAGTAATGCAAACCGATTATGTAACGAGTGGTTAACTTCATACTGTAGGGTTGTCTTGGCTTCGAATCTACATATTTCACTACGAAAAACCATTTCAACATCTCAAATAATTTTTATAATGTAATTTTTTACGAACACATGATTTGCTTAGTTGATGTTTAAAGTTAGTAATACTTTTTAAATTGATAAATAATGGATTTTGAAATGTTGCTATCTCCAAGCTTTTGTTCGCACAGTTGCATTTAGAGGGAGTATTTATGTGAGTACTCCCTCTAAATAGGAGTTATTTATGTGATTAAAATTTTTAAATCATACGGTTAAAAACTCAACCGTAAGAGTCCTCACAAACAGTGCAACGTTGATGTGATTGTACTGCATTCAACAATATCTGAGGGTAATCCAACTGCACTGCAATGTTGACAGAACAAACTTCAGCCCCCATCCTCACCCCGGCCAGATCAGAATGTTGGAGTGGGGGTTTCGTGTATAGGAAATACTGCAGATTATATGTAGAGAAAAGGTAATGAATAAGTTATTACACTATGCGAAATTAAGTTTCGCTGCTAAATAACATTCTGCGTTGCTAGATTTGTACTTACATTATCATGTCGTACATTACTTGTGCTAGTACAAAAATATTGACTCTAGAAAATTTTTTAATTAATTTTATATTATTTTTAGAAAACAATTTACATAATATAAGATAAACCATGCTTTCAAAAAGGAAATTTTAATTTTACATCAGTAGGCATTAAACATTATTCTACTGACTTTTCCTTTGACATTTAAGCAATTATGGAAAGCATTACATTAGTACACTAGATGTCATATAGCATTGCTAAAATATGTAGCCTACTCTACATTTTACTTATGTAGAGTGATTCCAAAAACGTAAAAATGTTTAATGTCTGAAATATAATATGTACAATAACATTTAGTAATTATTATAAGTCTTTTGAGATATATTAAATATTTATATTAATAACTAAAAGATATTCTCTATAGAATACCTCCTGCTGTCTTGTGTGTGGATCTCCATCTTTGCGCGAACAGCTGTAATTACAAAGCTCTTATATAGTTGTTTCATATTCATATAGACTTGACTAGTAATATACCTCATAAGGCAAGATAGGTACAGTGGAGCTTGACATATAACTGAATTGAAGACTCTCATACAAAAAGAATGAGATGTTATTAATAATTTATTATTGAATATTAATGTGATTTATTGAAGTGATTCACTAAAATTAGTCATGTCAATGTGCCACATAAATAATCGATGTAAGATTATGTTGGCTAAAATGATTTTGTACATCTCAAAACTCTAAAATAAACTTGCTCATATCACAGGTATTGGTGAACGTGCACTGACTAAGTTATTATCCTGTAAGAATAATATTTTAGTTTCTAATTAATTCGATATTGCTGTGGAGCTAACACAACATACAAAGTTTGAAATATAAAGATGGATTTATAACCTCTACAGACGGCTTAAATTATAAAAGTATAGGTTGTGTGAAGGGACAAACCTGAACTTAGTTTACTTCAGTTGATAGAACCTATTTTATTTAGTGAAGTTAAAGGCATTTCGATATTAATTTACTATTTGTAATAAATTTATAGCTTGTTACATTTTCTTTATTTCTATGGAAAATTACAAAATAGTAAATAGTCATGTTTCATTTCAATGTTCCATGGCCCTTTTGTAATGTGTTAGTGATTTATTGTGTAATAGAGCTATGCAAAATAGCACACGTTCTGTAATTATATAAACTAAACTTTCCATTTTATATGGAAAATTACCGTATAATTAGTAGTCATGTGTTTAATTTCATTCTCCGTGGTCCAATATTTTTGATATATAATTATAACGTTAGATGATTTTGGGCATAGCCCAAAGAACGGACATCTTCATAAGGGTTGGTGGGTGGTTGAATTAATCCCAGTGTTTCTAACTAGGGATACTAAATAACTTAAACGGTCTAGCGTGACTGAGGCCATTCTGTGGAATTAATAAGGCACAAAAAATAGTTATGAACACGAGGTGATGTGGGGAAGATGGGATTAAAGATGAGCATAGAGGGAAGAGAACATATGTGAAGCCGTGACGTATGCGATTATACACGCAACACATGGGGCGGCCCTCCCCCACCTCTCTTGTCACGTACGCACGCGCACTACCAACAGCCCACATGTCGACAGGCACACACAACAGTGGAACAAGGTAAAGCTATCAGGAAGTCGTTAGACCCAGAGAGATAGAGATATATAGATAGATAGAGAGAGATATATGCAGATACGAGACACCTTCGGTGTTTCATCGAACGAGTTGACATATAAATAACTAAACATATATAAATGGCCATTTTAAAAACTGCACATGTAAAAATGATGGAAACACGTTAAAATTCTATTTGTTTAATAGCAAGTAGAACTTTGAAAAATAATTCCTCCTCTGAAGGGTGAACAAAATTAAGGTGAATTAGCTAAATTGCAGCTAGCAAAACTTACATTTCGTGTTTTATTAAAACGATTCAATGAAACCCTTGAAAATTTAAATTTATTTTATTTGTATTTAGACTCAAAAAATTGATAATAAAAGGGAAAACATTAAGGTTTATTAGGTCTATGACTAAATCTTTTACGTAAAGATGTTTTGATAGAAAATTTACTTTACCTATAGTTATCAATTCAAAAGTAATTTCGTTTCCTTTAAGCTTTCTTATATTTTAATTCATAACTTCTAAATATTCGGAATATTATGATGTGTTATGACTGATGTGTGTTTTTTTTTTTTTTTTTTTGTTTTATGTCTGATTATTTACTAATATATTTTAATTTACATGTATTTTATTTTTCCTAGGTGTCTCACTATTTTCAATTTTAATTACAATTAATTTACTTTTAGAATTTTAAACATATTTACACCCTTTAAATATACGTGAAAATACTGTCGATCATTACATAAACAACAGAAAATGTAAAACCAGGTTTTTTTATTGAAAACATTTTAATTGAAACAGCTCATAATAATAAGTATCGGAGTATGTAAATTTATTCATACGAAGTATAAAACTTTGTGCTTATTTGGATACTCAGTTTATTATTCATAAAACGTTACTGTCGGTCTTAAACTGTAACATCCGAAGTGTAATAAAAAGAGTGCGTCTTAATATCATTTACTACTTTTTTAACTACGGTATCTTTAATATATATTTCCAAACTTAAGCTTGTTTAAATAATTATACGGTGAATACTTCAGTAGCATTAGTAACTTTCATCAGTCATCTACAATATCAAAATTACAGTGATAGTTAACCAAGAAACTAGTTTGTATTCCTAAACATTTGTGCATAACTATCATTGTTGATAGCGCATTATTTGCTGTGTTTTAAGGTAGGAAGAAGTTGGTAGTTTGATAGTTTCCATCTTTTAGTGTAAATACTGTTTTTAAACCCTGGGCTACGTATTAAATAACCATTTATGTTTACTTAGTAAAAGAACTTTTTTTAAATCAGTCTTATTTATTTGTATAAATATAGCCTACTATTCTTAAAAATTGAGCGTAATATTTACAATATTTACTAAAAATAATCCCAAATATAATTTGTAACTAACGCTACGGTCCAATAGATTTCTAAATATTACGGTGATTCAAGTATGTGGCTACTAGTTGTTTCTTATATATATACACTAACTAAATTACACAACAAGATTTAATTACAAGTTAATATTTTAATGTCATATAAGCACTTGACATTAAATTGATTCCATTTACAGGTGTTAACTAAACACAAACATCTATGTTCAATAAATATTTGTCCCTTTTCGTGATCTGCCATTGTTTTGTACCTATCACAAGTAGACTATAGTACACCTCGAAACTGTAGACTGACTAGTCGGCCGAAGGATGTCTTTTTATGAGGTGCCACTTCAATCTAGAAGATTCCATAATTGTGAGCTGAAAGGGATTCTATCTTATGCTAAATGATTCTAGTACCACCCAGAAGCCGAATAACCACCATGCTAGGGGCTTCTCACCTCACCTAGAGACCACCTGATCTGCTCAACTGGCTCAAGTGCTCACAATATCCCAACATATACAGAAGAGGTCTTTCCAATTGACATGGTCCACAACAGCTACTTTCTTAAATCAAGCTGAATACGGTCTAAAAAAACAGTAATAAGATTGAACAATATGAAAAAGTATACAAAATATAAATTGAAACACATAACAGACTGAAATATTAATACACAATAAACACAAGCTCATAGTAAAATATTCCAGTAAATGACAGTGATTTTGAATTCTGAGTACCAATATTCTCTTAGAAAGAAAAATTATTTCATCCTTTAATTTAAAAAAAGTAGCATCAACACAATAATTTTCAGGCGACAGCTCTATACAGCAGCATCTGCGTGGAAACACAGAAACAATAGCAGTGACCATATTAAATCATTTTTATAGAAAAATATTAAAGACAATCAACCTTTTATAAAATTAAGAATGTTTCGTATTCGTCTGTTTGTTAAGTGAATTTAAAACAATGGTGAAATTAAAATTGCCTAGTAAAATCCTAATACTAAAATGAAAATATAATATTAAATAATAGAAAGGAAATGTTTCAAATTTTGTCAGGACACAGTATATCTTGAAATTGAACCAAATACGAATAAACTCGTATGATTAAAACATTGATAAAGTAGAAACAACGAGTGTTGCAGATAGTAAAATTTACTGTTCTACAAAGAACTCTAACATAATCTCCAATTCTATTCTTTTCCTCTTTTAAAAGATTAAAACAGGATGTACACTGTTTTATACCCATTATCCGTGCAAAGCTAAAAATCACTATCACATAGGGATTCAGGAGCTTTAGGTGGAAAATGTTTCAGAACAGATTCGATTACAATCAAATAACAGTTCTTAACGATCGTCAAGATATGGGCGAATATGGATTTCGAATGAGTGTGATGAGTGTATATGAGCGAATGTAGTCATTGTTGCAAACTAAGGCCGACTATTCCTTAGAAAGTGTCATTAATTAATAGCCCAATGACAAATGAACAGCCGGTGGTTATCAGCTGATCCTTCTCAAAATGTATTGACTCTGATTGGGATCGAACTGAGAACCTTTAGCACATGAAGCTAGGATTGAACCAACTACGCTACCGACCAATATGGGGTTGGATGTTCCATAAGAGCCACTAGTTAAGGCTGTCCAGTGAGCATATTTTATGGTAAATTTGCGTGGGCACATTCAGTACAATTGAAATATAACTTTCATAAAAAATTCTTCTTTCGAACTTTTTTACAGTTTTTCATGATTAAATGTCATATATGTAGCATTAAAATTAATGTTTATTTTATTAGATGTAACAACGATGCCACCCCCCCTCACCTCCCTGCTCTCGTATCCCGATGCCCTACAATAACTGCTCGGAGAACTAATAATCAGTGGAGCTCAGGTTGTCAAAGGCAGAGAGGTATTGCTATAGTGCAGAGTTACAATACCCCTCAGGGAAGGTGTAAGGTAATTTCCTACACAACTTCATAGATAGATCAATATGTACCAATCAACTATATTAGTTGTAATCAAAGTTCTGATATATAGTTCGTATTTTATATATATACATATATATTGAGTAAATATAAATCACTAATAATAAATAAAACATCAACTTTATTCATTAAGGGAGATTAATTTATTTTAGTTATGTGCTCGTTTTAAAAATAATTGATGGTATATTTATGTGCTTTAATATCATTTAAATTTGAATTGTACATTTATATATATATATATTTTATCTTGAGTTGTTGAAATCACTGTTAATGTAACCTGTAAACCAGCCGTAGTTTGAGGATGAAATCCTTCCCATGTTTACTTACTTCATGTAAGTATTTGTTCTGAGGTCAAGAAGTAATTTATGTGTCCTAGTTATCCCGCCTTTCTCATTGTGTATAAATCTTCGCATAATACCTGCCTAAAAGGCAGTGTTTAACATATATTTGGCGATTACTAACATCAATTTCTTGCAAATAGCAGGATCTAATTAATAGTACAAATCATACAAGCTTTAAACTATTATTATTAAACTATATATGGGTTCACCAAAAAGAATACATGGTGAACACGTATAGCAAAAGTAAAATATATAAATGACACTTAAAAATATATAATGAAACAGCCCCTAATTATTCTTAGCTATTACAATCTCATAACCAGCCTCATAACATATGTTCAATACGCATTAAACAACTTAGCTAAACTATGTATACACCAATAGCTAAAATATGTATACACCAATAGCTAAAATATGTATACACCAATAGCTAAACTATGTATACACCAATAGCTAAACTATGTATATACCAATAGCTAAACTATGTATATACCAATAGCTGAACTATGTATATACCAATAGCTAAACTATCAATACACCAATAGCTAAACTATGTATACACCAATAGCTAAACTATGTATATACCAATAGCTAAAATATGTATACACCAATAGCTAAAATATGTATACACCAATAGCTAAACTATGTATACACCAATAGCTAAAATATGTATACATCAATAGCTAAACTATGTATATACCAATAGCTAAACTATGTATATACCAATAGCTAAACTATGTATACACCAATAGCTAAACTATGTATACACCAATAGCTAAACTATGTATACACCAATAGCTAAAATATGTATACATCAATAGCTAAACTATGTATACACCAATAGCTAAAATATGTATACACCAATAGCTAAACTATGTATATACCAATAGCTGAACTATGTATATACCAATAGCTAAACTATGTATACACCAATAGCTAAACTATGTATACACCGATAGCTAAACTATGTATATACCAATAGCTAAACTATGTATACGCCAATAGCTAAACTATGTATACACCAATAGCTAAAATATGTATACACCAATAGCTAAACTATGTATATACCAATAGCTAAACTATGTATACACCAATAGCTAAACTATGTATATACAAATAGCTAAACAATGTATATACCAATAGCTAAACTAAGTATATACCAATAGGTAAACTATGTATATACCAATAGCTAAACTATGTATATACCAATAGGTAAACTATGTATATACCAATAGCTAAACTATGTATATACCAATAGCTAAACTAAGTATACACCAATAGCTTAACTATGTATATACCAATAGCTAAACTATGTATACACCAATAGGTAAACTATGTATACACCAATAGGTAAACTACGTATACACCAATAGCTAAACAAGTGTACTTAGACTATTATGTTTAGTATTGTTTAGAGTTGTATTTCAATAATTTTTTTCAGCGCGGCTGAGTACAGGTTTGGTGTAGACGGATCACAGATATGCAAGGGACAATACTTGGTACTAGCATCTATTACTGCCTCTGTGTAATGTGACACAACTACGTAGAGGTTTAGTTTAGACCGATCACAGATATGCACGGTACTGTACTTGGTATATTTAGTATCTATTGCTGCCTCAGTGTAGTGTGACAACTGAGTATAGGTTTGGTCTACACCAATCACAGCTACGTCCTTAATTAGATTAAAGGTACTGTACTTGGTATTCCCTTAATCTAGTACTGCCTCTGTGTAATGTGACACAACTACGTAGATGTTTAGTTTAGACCAATCACAGCTATGTATGGTACTGTACTTGGTATTTTTAGTATATATTACTGCCTCTGTGTAATATGACACAACTACGTAGAGGTTTAGTTTAGACCAATCACAGCTATGTATGGTACTGTGCTTGATATTTTTAGTATATATTACTGCCTCAGTGTAGTGTGACACAACTACATAAAGGTTTAATTTAGACCAATCACAGCTATGTATGGTACTGTACTTGGTATTTTTAGTATATATTACTGCCTCAGTTTGTGTGACACAACTACGTAGAGGTTTAGTATAGACCAATCACAGCTATGCACGGTACTGTACTTGGTATTTTTAGTATATATTACTGCCTCAGTTTGTGTGACACAACTACGTAGAGGTTTAGTTTAGACCGATCACAGCTATGAATGGTACTGTACTTGGTATTTTTAGTATATATTACTGCCTCAGTTTGTGTGACACAACTACGTAGAGGTTTAGTTTAGACCAATCACAGCTATGCACGGTACTGTACTTGGTATTTTTAGTATATATTACTGCCTCAGTGTAGTGTGACACAACTACGTAGAGGTTTAGTTTAGACCAATCAAAGCTATGCACGGTACTGTACTTGGTATTTTTAGTATATATTACTGCCTCAGTGCAGTGTAACACAGCTACGTAAAGGTTAGTATAGACCGATCTCAGCTATGCACGGTTCTGTACTTGGTCTTTTTAGTATCTATTACTGCCTCAGTGTAGTGTAACACAGCTACGTAAAGGTTAATTTAGACCGATCATAGCTATGCATGGTACTGTACAAGGTATTTTTAGTATCTATTACTGCCTCAGTGTAGTGTGACACAACTACGTAAAGGTTAGTTTAGACCAATCACAGCTATGCACGGTACTGTACTTGGTATTTTTAGTATATATTACTGCCTCAGTGTAGTGTGACACAACTACGTAGAGGTTTAGTTTAGACCAATCAAAGCCATGCACGGTACTGTACTTGGTATTTTTAGTATCTATTACTGCCTCAGTGCAGTGTAACACAACTACGTAGAGGTTTAGTTTAGACCGATCACAGCTATGCACGGTACTGTACTTGGTATTTTTAATATATATTACTGCCTCAGTGTAGTGTGACACAACTACGTAGAGGTTTAGTTTAGACCAATCAAAGCTATGCATGGTACTGTATTTGGTATTTTTAGTATCTATTACTGCCTCAGTGAAGTGTAACACAACTACGTAGAGGTTTAGTTTGGACCAATCAAAGCTATGCATGGTACTGTACTTGGTATTTTTAGTATCTATTACTGCCTCAGTGAAGTGTAACACAACTACGTAGAGGTTTAGTTTAGACCGATCACAGCTATGCATGGTACTGTGCTTAATAATCCCAGTATATATTACTGCCTCTGTTTAGTGTAACACAACTGTGTAGAGATATTGTGTAAACCGATCACAGCTATGCAGGGTTCAGTACTTGTTATTCCTATTATCTGTTACTGCCTCTGTGTAGTGTAACACAACTATGTAGAGATATTGTGTAAACCAACCACAGCTATGCAGGGTTCAATTCTTGGTATTACTGGTGTACATTACTGCATTTGTACAGTGTAACACAACTGTGTAGAGATATTGTGTAGACCGATCACAGCTATGCAGGGTTCAATACTTGGTATTCCTAGTGTACATTACTGCATCTGTGCAGTGTAACACAACTGTGTAGAGATATTGTGTAAACCGACCACAGCTATGCAGGGTTCAATACTTGGTATTCCTGGTGTACATTACTGCATCTGTACAGTGTAACACAACTGTGTAGAGATATTGTGTAGACCGATCACAGCTATGCAGGGTTCAATACTTGGTATTTCCTGGTGTACATTACTGCATCTGTGCAGTGTAACACAACTGTGTAGAGATATTGTGTAGACCGATTACAGCTATGCATGGTACTGTGCTTGGTATTCCTGGTGTACATTATTGCCTCTGTGTAGTGTAACACAACTGTATAGAGATATTGTGTAGACCAATCACAGCTATGTAGGGTACAGTACTTGGTATTCCTGGTGTACATTACTGCCTCTGTGCAGTGTAACACAACTGTGTAGAGATATTGTGTAGACCGATCACAGCTATGCAGGGTTCAGTACTTGGTATTCCTGGTGTACATTACTGCCTCTGTGCAGTGTAACACAACTGTGTAGAGACCGATCATAGCTATGCAGGGTTCTGTACTTGGTATTGCTGGTGTACATTACTGCCTCTGTGTAGTGTAACACAACTGTGTAGAGATATTGTGTAGACCGATCACAGTTATGCAGGGTTCTGTACTTGGTATTCCTGGTGTACATTACTGCCTCTGTGCAGTGTAACACAACTTTGTAGAGATATTGTGTAGACCGATCACAGCTATGCAGGGTTCTGTACTTGGTATTCCTGGTGTACATTACTGTCTCTGTGTAGTGTAACACAACTGTGTAGAGATATTGTGTAGGCCGATCACAGCTATGCAGGGTTCTGTACTTGGTATTCCTGGTGTATATTACTGCCTCTGTGCAGTGTAACACAACTTTGTAGAGATATTGTGTAGACCGATCACAGCTATGCAGGGTTCTGTACTTGGTATTCCTGGTGTACATTACTGTCTCTGTGTAGTGTAACACAACTGTGTAGAGATATTGTGTAGACCGATCACAGCTATGCAGGGTTCTGTACTTGGTATTCCTGGTGTATATTACTGCCTCTGTACAGTGTAACACAACTGTGTAGAGATATTGTGTAGACCGATCACAGCTATGCAGGGTTCTGTACCTGGTATTCCTGGTGTACATTACTGCCTCTGTGTAGTGTAACACAACTGTGTAGTTATATTGTGTAGACCGATCACAGCTATGCAGGGTTCTGTACTTGGTATTCCTGGTGTACATTACTGTCTCTGTGTAGTGTAACACAACTGTGTAGAGATATTGTGTAGGCCGATCACAGCTATGCAGGGTACTGTACTTGGTATTCCCGGTATACATTACTGCCTCTGTGCAGTGTAACACAACTGTGTAGTTATATTATGTAGACCGATCACAGCTATGCAGTGTTCTGTACTTGGTATTCCTGGTGTACATTACTGTCTCTGTGCAGTGTAACACAACTGTGTAGAGATATTGTGTAGACCGATCACAGCTATGCAGGGTTCTGTACTTGGTATTCCTGGTGTACATTACTGCCTCTGTGTAGTGTAACACAACTGTGTAGTTATATTGTGTAGACCGATCACAGCTATGCAGGGTTCTGTACTTGGTATTCCTGGTGTTTATTACTGCCTCTGTGCAGTGTAACACAACTGTGTAGAGATATTGTGTAGACCGATCACAGCTATGCAGGGTTCTGTACTTGGTATTCCTGGTGTACATTACTGCCTCTGTGTAGTGTAACACAACTGTGTAGTTATATTGTGTAGACCGATCACAGCTATGCAGGGTTCTGTACTTGGTATTCCTGGTGTACATTACTGCCTCTGTGCAGTGTAACACAACTGTGTAGAGATATTGTGTAGACCGGTCACAGCTATGCAGGGTTCTATACTTGGTATTCCTGGTGTTTATTACTGCCTCTGTGCAGTGTAACACAACTGTGTAGAGATATTGTGTAGACCGATCACAGCTATGCATGGTACTGTACTTGGTATTCCCGGTATACATTACTGCCTCTGTGCAGTGTAACACAACTGTGTAGAGATATTCTATAGACCGATCACAGCTATGCAGGGGTTCTGTACTTGGTATTCCTGGTGTACATTACTGTCTCTGTGCAGTGTAACACAACTGTGTAGTTATATTGTGTAGACCGATCACAGCTATGCAGGGTTCTGTACTTGGTATTCCTGGTGTACATTACTGTCTCTGTGCAGTGTAACACAACTGTGTAGAGATATTGTGTAGACCGATCACAGCTATGCAGGGTTCTGTACTTGGTATTCCTGGTGTACATTACTGCCTCTGTGTAGTGTAACACAACTGTGTAGTTATATTGTGTAGACCGATCACAGCTATGCAGGGTTCTGTACTTGGTATTCCTGGTGTTTATTACTGCCTCTGTGCTGTGTAACACAACTGTGTAGAGATATTGTGTAGACCGATCACAGCTATGCAGGGTTCTGTACTTGGTATTCCTGGTGTACATTACTGCCTCTGTGTAGTGTAACACAACTGTGTAGTTATATTGTGTAGACCGATCACAGCTATGCAGGGTTCTGTACTTGGTATTCCTGGTGTACATTACTGTCTCTGTGCAGTGTAACACAACTGTGTAGAGATATTGTGTAGACCGGTCACAGCTATGCAGGGTTCTATACTTGGTATTCCTGGTGTTTATTACTGCCTCTGTGCAGTGTAACACAACTGTGTAGAGATATTGTGTAGACCGATCACAGCTATGCAGGGTTCTGTACTTGGTATTCCTGGTGTTTATTACTGCCTCTGTGCAGTGTAACATAACTGTGTAGAGATATTGTGTAGACCGATCACAGCTATGCAGGGTTCTGTACTTGTTATTCCTGGTGTTTATTACTGCCTCTGTGCAGTGTAACACAACTGTGTAGAGATATTGTGTAGACCGATCACAGCTATGCAGGGTTCTGTACTTGGTATTCCTGGTGTTTATTACTGCCTCTGTGCAGTGTAACACAACTGTGTAGAGATATTGTGTAGACCGATCACAGCTATGCAGGGTTCAGTACTTGGTATTCCTGGTGTACATTACTGCCTCTGTGCAGTGTAACACAACTGTGTAGAGATATTGTGTAGACCGATCACAGCTATGCAGGGTTCTGTACTTGGTATTCCTGGTGTTGGATTCACAAATGAGCTGCTTCTAATTAGTGCAGTACATACAACTACCAAGGATCTGCACCGCTTCTCATTAATTTACTGCTAATGATGCCTAAGATAACCTAGTATCAGAATATTGTTATTTAATTGGGAAGAACTATTTTTAGTAAAAATCAGGTAAACATGTTTTAATCGATAATTTTGTTTATAACCACTAGTTTAATACTCCTTTATACTTTTTACTTATTTATTTTCATATTAAATCATTTGTGACAATACTTTTGGTTTAGATTTTTAAACCGATAACTTAATTTTATAGTGTATATGTAAATATATATCTTTACTGATTCTTATAATGTAAGTAAAATTACTTTGTGACATGATTTGCATTTTGAACTGTACATTTATATAAAGAAATGTTCTAATATAATTTATAACTCTATATGGTTAAATTTAAACATAAAATTACTTATTTTATACAAAAAAAATTAATTAACTACACAAAGACTAAATAGTGATGACTGTTTAAAATCTTTGTATAAAATGAAAACAAACACCCCCTCATAATCTAAAATTGATGAGTTTTGCACACATGTGAATCCTCATTAAAAGATTATAATATCATTAATATTCTATGTATGTGAGGTATTATTTTTATAAATAATTCATATACCCAAGTGATGTTTGAAAAGGCGAATTTTAAATACTGAATAATATTTCAGTTACTACACTGTAGAGACTATAAAGTTCTAATAATATTTAGTTATTTTAAATTACTTAATTTAATCACGTGCATGTAAATTTGGAATTTTTAATCAATCGTTTAGTTGGTACGGTTGACATAAATAAATATTTTTTATTATACCATAAAGTAATTGATTTACTGAAAAACAGTAGCTTTACTTCACTAATGTACTCAGACTTTATTAGGAATATTTAATAAATTAAAATGTATACACGCATAACAATTGATATACTTAGACAATCAAAAGATATGCTTACTTTATAAATAGATCCAATACATTTAAATTAAAATATTTAAATGATAGCCTCAAGAAAATGTATAATACATTAAAACTATTATTAACGTAACACGTGCCTTGTTTTTATTCTTACATTGAACATTTTAAATTCTATCATTGTATATTAAACTATCTTCCAGTACATGCAAGGTTATAAAAATGGTTGTGTTTTTTTACTTTTTTGTGAGTTTAATGTTCCTGAAAATCAGGATCCCTAGGTATGAATCTGCAGATCATTAAGTTATATTTTTAACTATCCTGACTGGTCCTTCAAATTGACCATTACTTAGATGGTATTTGGCCTACTTGAAATCCATATTCCTCTGCCAAGGCCTTGCATGTTTCTAAGGTATATTGTGTACTATCGTCCGATCTTACTTTCTGTGCTACGCTACGTCTTAATACCGCCACAGTATACCTCCCAATGACCTGTTTTGAAGTGTTAGGAGGATGTAATATTTCTGGGTATCAAAAATTATAGTCTAAAATTAGTATAAATGTACAGTGGCCACGGAATATCTTAAGCTGTCAAATCCGTTACTTTTCAAATGATTATGGGTAGTGGAGGGGAAGGGTACGGCATACGCTTGTATAGCCTTGTACTAACCTGATATGCAAACATTGGCTATCGCTGCTGATCAGCTGATCGGAGAGTGGAGTATTGCTGCATCTGTTTTTGTAACGAAAGCGTTTGTTACTGCAAATATTAATGCAATTTTGTTTATATTATTAGTTGTTATGTATTTAATAACGTAGCCACAGATTTTAATTCATAGTTTAAATATTAATTTAGTTAAAACAGTTGTCTATCATTAAAGAGCTTCAATTTAAAATTGTTAACAAAGTTATTCGTAAGTATGTATTTCTTATTATAAAATTAAATTACAAACTGCATACAATCCAAACTTGTACGGTAGTTTTTTACTGACATAACCTACATTTTATAAATTCACTGAAGTTTTTAATTATTTGGTATTCTATATGATTTTTTGTATTTTCTCATTAAATATTAGTCAAAGATAACAACAACCATTAATTATAACATTATAATACATTAAAATAACAACAACTAATATGATTATAAACAAATATCAGTGAGTAATAAGATGTGAGTTTTGTCATAAAAATTCAACTTGTGGGTGTTGTGAGTTGATATTTATATCTATGCTAGTAGCCCACTAAACGCTGTTTATTGTTAAGAGATTACCCTCGCCCCGTCACTGACCGTGACGTAAGCCACAGCTCAAGACATCCCGTGGCTACTTGATTTTCGTCTCTCACTACCGTCAGTTAAGGTTGAGTGGAAGAGAGGACTTAATAGTCCTAACTCCGCCTAATAAAGACAATTTCCATTTCATTTCATTTCATTTCAGTCCCTACTACTTGCCAAGGTAACTGGGAAGTCATAAATGGTTCATTACTATTAAATTCCTGTATAAGTCAAGCAACAATTTTGAGTTATTTGGGTCTTCACTATTAAACTGTATGTGACTTCACTGGAATGAGAGTTCTTAATGCATAAATCACTGCCTTTCAGAAATTTGTTCTAATTCTGCTCCAACTCCGAATTATGATGCATCTGTAGATAAACTAGTATATTTTTTGTATTTTGCACTACTTCCCTTTAATAAATTTCAGGGGTGCTGAATATGCCAAATGGGAGCCTCTAATAACAATAACATCTAATAAGTGTAGTCAAAGTAGTTAGCAGCTTAACATCTTCCGTCAGGATAATCTACCAGTAACACTACTTAGCTGCTAGTTTGGAGAAAAACCCTTAAGACTTCAAATTAGCAAGTGATTCTTGGACAGTTGGACGTATTATGTGCTCCCTTTGAACACTATTGTTTAAGTTGAATAAATATACATGTGTACGAATGTTCCAATTGGCTTAGAAACAACAACAATACCTGTTCTGTTATTCGGTCTTCAGGTGATATAAACCCCATCAGCTTTATATATTCAGACAGATTGTCATCTAACAGATTGTCATAAAAATATTCAGACACTAATCCACCTCTGTCTAACTTTATAGAGAAGAAATAAAGTGATGAAAACCACATCAATTTGTGCGCTGAATATGTGTCCAGTTTTCCATGTGATTGCTGATTTAGTACCTGCTTAGTCCCTCCCTTGTTCCCCACAAGCTCTCAAGAATAAATGTAGCTATTATTGCCACATATGTATAAAGATTTCAACTAGGGAAATCTATCCATAAATGTCACTGAGCAGTTTACTGTAGACATAAGGAAGCTCAATTTATTTTTTTTTCTATAGTTTTTTAAACAGCATAATGCATGTTGGTACATATACAGTACAAGTAAACGTCACACAACACAAATTTATTACAATATGAGCACAAAATTCACAAATATATTACAATACAAGTACAAAATGCACAAATATTATGGTGATCGATTTTGGTGAACCACGCTCACCTTCCTCAGACCAGAGGGATTCACAAAAGAATACAAGAATCAAAAGGGATTCTTTTGTGAATCCTTCTGGTCTGAGGAAAGTGAATGTGGTTCACCAAAATCGGTCCCCATAATATTTGTGCATTTTGTACTTGTATTGTAATATATTTGTACAATCTCTGCTTATATTGTAATAAATTTGTGTTTTGTGACGTTTACTTGTACTGTTTATACCTATATCAGTGACATTTTTAACTTTAATGTTGTTATACGACAACGTTTCAAACACATAAAACTAAATTTAGTTTAACCTTCAAGAACTCTAAGATTCATCACCTTAGCTTAGTGGTCTTTAAAAATTAGAGAGAACAGTTTTGTTTTCTTTTATAATTATAATTACTTATATAACCACAAACACTTGCTAATGTCTGGACTACACTGAGACAAAATCTGGAATGTGCTAGATATTCTATTTAGATAAGACAACAACAGACAACAGCTGTTTACTATTTATTTAACAATGTATTTCTCCTAATCTTTTATGACGTAACTTTGATACCTTTCAAACAGTGGTTAACTATTTGAACAGTGGGTTAAAAGAAGATTACAATCTTTAACGCCTAATAATACTTTATGGACATCATTACTATTTAAAACATAATTATCCTCTAAAGATTACAATTTACATGTGATGCAAGATTCATATTTATTTTATACGGTGTAAAATGCTTTAAGTCATGGTAAAACATATTTATAAAAAAAACCTTCAAACAGTGGTGAAACATTTTCAAACACTTCAGATTTCGTTTAGGTTTTGTGCACCAAACTTCTGGTTTGTTAATATACTCGAAATACGTTTAGATAGACAAAATCTTGAATCAATAAACAATGAATGTATGCTCAAGGCAAATGTTTTGAAGAGATAAGAGAACCATCCTATTTGGTAGGTGGTAAAGTTAGAAGCCTTCAGGCCACTTGATCAGATTAGACCTTGGTAGGACGTGAATCCGGAAAGGACAGAATATATATTTTATAATTAAATTATTTTTATTTAAATTTTGAGGATAATTAATAGAAATATTACATCTAAATATTTATTGTAAATAAAAATCAAAAAGAACATTATTGTTTTTATACAGGCGTACTATTTTAAAATATGTTTATAAATTACTCTATTAATTGTACTTTGTGTAATTTATTAAATTAATAAATTGTACACCTTAAATTGTTTAATTATAAATTTTAAAGTAATGGTTTCATCGAAACATTATTCTCATTACTGAAAAAGACACATGATGCTTCCAATTAAATAATCTGTCTTGGAAGGGGTAAATAGTAAACGACTTAGTCAATGAGCTCCGGTCTGATAACCTCTAAGTGGTTTATATATTTGTAACGCAGAGGTCAGTCTTTAGCTTACAGTACTTGTTATTATCTATATATTACTAACCACGGATTTCATTTCCTTTTACCGGTTGAAACATTTTGTGTTGAATTAGTACAAAGGAAACTAAGGTTTTATATTCATTTTTGGTTTCTAATCCGTTAATTCACTACCACTATATTTTATTTTATTCCGTCAATTCACTACCACTTAATATTCTATTGCTCTAAAAACTGCTCCCCGATCAATTTTACGTCCACTGTAGTATTCCTAATCCGCTAGGAATCCGATATTGCTGGCCTTATCGCTTTCCAAGAACTTACACACGGAGAGCGCATTCGGCGGTAAGTCTATCAATGGATTTACAAGTTTGTGATCAACTTTAGTAGCCATATAACCAATCTAACCTAACCTGACCCAACTTAACCGTTATTGCGATAAAAAAGCAGTGGCAATGAAGTAAGTGAAAAAGTAGTGGTAGTGAATTAACGGAAAAGGCCCAATTTTTTCCCTTGGATACAACTTTGAGCTATCGCTAATTGTAAAACATAACAGTATTTCAATGAATGATTAACTTCAATCAAATCAGCTATTCAAGTAATTTAAATAAACGTCAAAACTGGTTTTCCCCCTTCTGTCTAATAGTAGTGACATATAGATGTATTTTTTTTTTTTTTTTTTAATTAGCATATAGATAGGCAGGGACCTGTATATTAGAGAATACTTTGTTTTAGGAGAATAAAACAATGCAAACTCTGTGGTGGATATCTCACATTAGTACTATTATAGGAATATTCCCTTCCTGTCAAGAATACAATGAGTTATCTTAAACCTGATTTTCCTATATAATCAATTAATCAAAGCCAAATTCTCAATTCTCAAAAACCAAATTCTCAATACTAGAGGATATGGAAAAATAATATTTGTGAATCTTTAGATATAAAACAACATATATTATTAAATATGAATATTATAAATTACATTTTATTATTTTTAATGGTTTTCCAGTATTTTTTGTTTCTGAAATTTGTTATTTTTTATCGGTTTAGAAATATAATGAATAGATAGGAAAAAGTTTTTTCAGACTTTACTTGGTGGGGAGAGAATTTATAAAGTTGTGCAGTCCCTTGACCTCTTTCATCGTGTCAATTTATACGTGAGCAGAACTTGTTATTGGCCCCCGCTAACTTGACCGTCTCTCCCCAGTCTCCTGGGTGATTCTGCTTGTGATTCCATTTGTAAGAATGATGGGATTATAAGGCATACCACTTTGGTAGTAGAAGCTTCACACGTTCAATACTATTGGATTTCTTACATTAAGAGACACTTGGATACGTCACCACCTAATAACAATTAATTTAGTAATGCCTATACATGAACAGTGATTAAAAACACGTCACCATCTCTCATACACGTTCAGTGGTGTTGACATGTCCACCCATCGATACACTTATGGTGATGCTGTTTCACCCACCCTCTTATACAAATATGGTAGTATTATCCCACCCAACCACTTACAAATCCATATATAATAATAAGAGTTTAATATTACCAGAAAGCTGACTCTTGATAAAGACTAGAGTTCATGTAATAATGTATTTAATTATGTTTCAGAGAGCTGTTTTGTAAAACATACTTTTATCTGAAAAATATATGCAATATTTATTTACTTAGATAAAAAATAAAACTTGCAATGCTATGTACGATGGTATTTGGAACTTATAGTGTAACAGACAGTTTGATTTACCTCCACTTTTTATTTCAACTTGTAGTACGAAGGTGTGTGCCTATCCATAAAATATATATTAAAAAAATATTTTTGTATCACAAAAAGTACAGAGCGTGTTAGTTATTTACACGACATTAAACTGAAATTGAGGGGAAAATATTAATTTTGTTATGCGAAATATTCTTTTCCTTTATTATTTTGACTTACTACTGTACGTGTATGGTTGGGTGGAAGGGCCTTTACCAACATGTACGAGTGTGAGTGGGAGTGCCTCTACCAATGTACGTGTATAGGTGGACCTTTACCTCTGTACGTGCATGGGTGGGTGGGAGGTACAGTATTTTTGCATTATTTCTTAAGCTTTATAAACATACAACAAATAAAAACCATACGTACTGGAATCAAAAACCATCAGAAACTGGATCAATATCAGGAATATATTAAAATATCTAAGTCAAAGGTTTCAAGACAAGCATAAACATCAAATAGTAAAAAAGGTGTCCAAAGAATGGAAAAGAGCCCCTTCATAAATATTGAAAGAATATTTTAGAAAACTGAAGGACAAAATACACACAAAAATAACTAATTTACCGCACCCGGCGATTCAAAAATAGGGAAACATTGATCTGCTAGTGAATCCACTCCAAACGTAACCTGTAGTCCAAATATAATCACTGTGTTGACAGTACCATTGTTGCTATTTTCAACTAATCACTATTTATTATTAAATATTAAGTACATTTGTCAGTATGCTTTTTCAAACTATAGACTACGTAAATAAACTTACACAATCCCAATTTTGTCAGTTACTTGCCAATTCAAATGGACCTGCAAGTAACCAACAACTAGTTCACGTTGGATCTGACCTTTGGCACTCCACACAACAATGACCGATTCGTTAAGTACAACGCTAAACTTCAAGGATCAGAAGCATATAATTTAGCTTAAGTTTGCCCAACATTTGTTAAAACATATTTTCAACAATTCTTAATATTCTAAATTAGATATTATTCTTTTAAGAATTGTTAGATAAAATAATTACATATAATCCTACTTTTTATAGGCGAGTCCCTAATAGGTTTTCATTCAACCCAAAACTTAAAAAAGAATCGCATTGTTCTAATATCTCTAGGTATTATATATTTACAAATTACAAATTTGTGATCTTAAAATAATTTTAATTTTTCACCGATTATGAAATAATTTTATTAATATTATAATTGAAATCCAGTTAAGCTTTATTATATTAGGGAAATTTCAACAACTATCAATATTCTCTTACTAACTTAATTTCATCAAACTACTTTCATTTTATATTTATACTAGTTTATATTTATACAAAATAATCTATGAGTTCTTGTTCATTACTATTTAGTTCCATTAGACTTATGATAGCTTGAAAACCTGTTATCATCCTATATCTATGCCACTGACAGTATTCCATTATAAGGCTAGGTCCGATATATGGACCTAATCATCATCCCGACCCCGGTTGTTCCTAACCATAATCCGCTGACATCATCTCTAGATTACATGGCTGATGGGACACAATAGTTGGACCGTGATTCCATATTGCCAATCTATTTTGTACGTCCTCAATATTATAAAACATTAAACATTAAAAAAAAAGCTTAAAGGGTTATGAATTGCTATCTTTTTAAACTAGTATGATGTATCGTTAAACGTTTTTTAATAAGTACAGAATATATAATTAACAGACAATATATAATATTACTGTTAAGACAATATATAACAGGCCATGAAGAAGTTCTGAATATCTCTAAGTCAAATTAAGAATGTGCTTAGTAAAAAAAAATATATTATAAAATATGCCCTACTATATATTTTTTAAATTTAACAGAGTTTTTTAAATAGTTATATCAAATGTATAGTATGGCAATTAACATGTAAAATATGTATTTATAAATAATGAAATCTGTTTCAATTTTATGATACAACGAACACTTCTAGTATATTTTTAATGACTTTGTTTGACGCCATCAAAGTGACATTACTAAGCTTGTTTAATGTACGAGACCACAATATACATAATTTTACATTCTCATTGTTAAATAACAACAATAACAAATGTGTATTGTTGGAAATGTAGGGCAACTTGCACTCATTTACACTGCACTATACTGACCCTTCATGCACTACATTATTATTTAAACAATTTAACATTATATGTGTTTCAGCCTAAATGTTAATGTACTAGTAGGACCTATTTGTTTTCATCAATGATTATTAATCATTTTGAAATGTTATCTTATTTAATAAATGCAGTATGGTGGTAGGTAATATAAGATAGTTGTATTATGTATGCTTATTACTATTATATTAAAACTAAAATTGATTTATATAAAATCTTGTTAGTGCGCAATGGTAAATTGTAAGGTGATGTGTAGTACATAGCCACCACGAGATAACATTCACTAGCTTACTACTAACAATGAAGTGGGAATAACCATCTCAATATAGTATTACTTTTGTATAAGTTATAAAATGTATAGAATATCCTCAACTGTCTGAAGTAAAGCGTGCGCTTCACAAATGTTAGAGTAATCTCTTTAATAGCTGTTTTTAAATCATCAAATTTATTCTGATAAATGTATAACGTTAGGAAGTATTTAATGTAATGAATAGTTTAGTAACATTTAAGTTAAGTAGGTATTTTACCAGGTGAATTTAAGGCTACGAAGCCCAATCTACCACTTAACTTGGGAATCAAGGTGGGGACCAACAGCTTTTAACCACACCAGTGACCAGGTAGGCGGGCTATGAGCAAAATTGGCGTCGTTCTGCCGGTCGCCCTTCCAAGGAACAGCCAGGCTAGGTGTTGCTTGACGCCTTTATATTGTGATAACGTCGGAACCCTCTGGTCAAGACTACTGGTATTCATAACATAACATTTTCATTTGTTATGCTCTTAAATTTATAAATTGTTGGAGATTAATAAGTTTAATTGTTATGAATTTCCATGCTGTACAGTAATTGGAGTTTATTAGCAGTATGTCAATTACATGGACAGTTATTGGCTGGTGACAAGATGAACCAAGAGGGTGATATAAGTGGACATGACCAAATCTTTTGGTAGTCACAGGTAAGTAAAATTATCAGGGGACGGATCTTTTCCGTTAATTCACTACGACTTGATAAAACCTGCTACCAATCATTTTTACCTCCACTGTTGTATTCCTATCCACTTGGAATCTGACATAACTGGCCTTATCTTATCGCTTTTCAAAAACTTACACACGGAAAGAGCATTTGGTGGTGAGTCAATCATTGGATTTACCAGTTTGTGATAAACTTTAGTAGCCACCTAACCTAATCCAACCATAATTTCTATAAAAAAGTAGTGGTAATGAAGTAATAGAAAAGGTCCCAGTTAAAACAAAAATGCCAAGAGTGTACTTTTAATCAGTATCTACCAGACATCACTGATTTCGGTGAGAGTAAAAACGTTTGTTTATAAAAATAGACAACTGTAGTAAACACATACTCACTGACTATACATTTTATACATATATTTACGAATTTACAATCTATGAAAGATCCTTTTTTTAATAGAATATCCTATTGGTACGTATTTTATGAGTACAACCACATTTTTTTCACCCCAAGGCTATATTTTGAAAATTGCATATAACCATTCACACCATTAGAGTTTATAACGAACCATTAACATCGTATGGTGATAATTGCCAATAATAATTATTTGTCTAAACTGTGGGAGTTGTGAAAGAATGTGGGTGGGCTTGAAATTTACTTGTGAAGATAGGTAAATGAGCCATGAAATTATATTAAGACATAACAACATGTAACAGACCTTGTAAGTATGCAAATTTATAGTATGATTAATCCAATCTAAACATTAAAAAATTAAAACTACTGTCGGAGCAGAAATTATGTGCACTTGAGCTTGAATGTTGTTTACTGGGAAACTAAGAGGCCTATGAAAAATCCAATCACACCATTTTTTCCCCTTTTTAATTGTACGTTATGAAATATATTTTTTTAAATTTATTTATTATGAATCTTAGTTATTTTTATTCTATATAGAAAAAAAAAACCTACCGGAAGTATAACTAGTTTTCATTGTGCATCACTTTACAGTTTTATTACTCTAAAAGCCGTTATTGTATCGTATTTCTATTTTGATACGTGTTTATCAATAATTTTTTCTAAAATATTTATAAATTTAAGCATTTTAAAATGTTCTTAACGATTTCGTGAAACTACGTATTCCTGGCTTCTAGATGTCGAAAATTAATTTCTTGGTCACGTTTTAATCATTATGAAATACATCAATACAATACATCAGTTATATATCTGTATATGCGATAACATATATAAGTAACTTTAATGTATATAACTACACATTTCATAAGGATTTACACGATCTCTAGAAGCCAATGGATAAGCCATTTTTTTCTTTAAGAGTTAAAATTCTGCAGTTTATTAAACCTGTAGAAAACATTCCTATCGACAATTTATAAAAAAATATAAATACTATACATTAACGGAATTCTTATTTACGAATAAAAAAGTGTGAAATTGATGTTTCATTCACTTCACAGAGAAAATTAGTTGAAATTCCTGTACATTTCTTTTCAACAAGGATACAAATTATTAAAACTTAAAATTACATTTTAAAACGCATATTTTATAACATACAACTAAGAGAGAGAAAATTTGTGACTGGAGTTTTCATAGTGTACCATGCTTTTTGACCAGTACATTTTGTTACTCTTCGCCTTCGTTGGCGAGGCTACCCGATATTCGTGCTTGCGCTGCCTGCTCTTTACTTTCGTGGCTGTTGGCTGGGACTCTGGTCTGTCTGGTTGTCCTGTCATTGTCGTCTTGTCTAGACACTTCACTCCGTTTTCAGCACCTTCAAATTATGCTCGGATGAAGTTCTCTAGACGTAAGTTCATTAATTTTCTTAAATTTCAAACATATAATCGCCCTTTAGGTAAAAATCTTTTTGTATTATGACAATTCTTTTCTTGCAATTTTCAGTTTTTGTTTTATTGATTCTTGTGTTCTTTATCTAGGTTTGTTCGTAAGTCAGTTTCGAGACCATGTGCTCAATTTTGTACTTTTGTCATTTATTTCATTATTAAATAATGTCTTATGTTTAATTTATAGTGTAAATTGTTTCACAAAGTATATCAAGTGCCTACACTATGTTTTATAGATGATGTTTAATTTGATGTTCTTTTCAGCCTATTTCTGTTCAGTGCCAATAGCCTAAATACATTTTCAGTTTTGTCATTTTGCTTTTCCATATGGGTGATTCTTTTTATAAATTGTTAATTATGTGATTTGGTTTATACTTAATTTTTCTAAATGAAAAGTTTTGTAGTATAAAATGAATCTTGTTTAATGTCTTGTTTTGCTCCAATTATGTTCTACATCACTAATTTCAAATGTTCAATTTTGTCTATTCCTGAATTGGTTGGCAGATACTTGCTCTGTAATTACATTAAATTAATTATTGAATTAAATTAACATACCGTAATTCAATTAATTAGGCCATATATTTTTAAATAGTTCATTTTTGTGAATTATTCTTAAGTTTTAGATGTTTATTAGTCTTGTTGTTAACTTTATTCACATTTTTATTTATTATATAAAATTATTTTGGCACTGAGAGTGTCTATTTTTTACTTTTTATTTAGGCCTAGTAATTAAGTTTGTTTGTGTAACTATTTATTTTTATCTTGCGTATCGTTTAGTGAATATATGATAAACCAGTACCGTCCTATACTTTATTTTTATTTTCTTATTTTAAATGTTCACCGAAAGGGTATTGCTTATTTAATTTAAAGTTTTTAAATTGTTTCGATTTGGACCCGGCTAGGAATACCGGTCGACTTCCTAGCTCGGTGGAATCATGGGATGTGGGCTAAATTCCCGGATGTTTTGTCTGTTCAACCTCCAAACTTTTAAAGTAGATTCTTTCATTCTTGTAAGCTTTGCTTTTGTATTGTTGAATTTTGTTATCTTTGATTTTTTGTATTAACTGTTAATTAGATTACTGTTTTTGAATTTATGGCTATTCTTCATATAGGCATTACTGTTCTTTGTTGAAATGTTATATATGTTGTTTTTGCATTGTTGTTATTGTTATTGTAATTTTTGCTCTTGTTGCCTTCAGCCTGGTTTTAATTACTTTTTTCCAATAAAGCGTCTTTTCCGCTCAGCTGCCGAGTTGTGTTTTAACCCTCCGAGTGCCGCCCATGACCCGAACACTTCTGGACTTGAGCCATTCCCAGTTTCAGCTCGACTTCCTTTATTTGGTGGGTGATGGGTCGCAATAGGTCTCTTAGTTTGTTGGTAAATAACCTTCAAACTAGGGTACTCATAATTTCTGCATCGCTAGTAAGAACAAGTATCGGACATACAAACATTTGTCACGTGATAAAAAAGTGGTGTAACTAAGTCCTAACATTTTGTTTTCAAATAATGTCATTATGTTTTAATGAAGAGCTCAAAATCTGTATTTTGAAAGACACCAAAAGGTTTTCAAAAACATACATTCAATAATACACAACTAAACGTCTGATATGAAATATTGTAACCATTTATCAAGTAATATTGTTGATCCATAGACTAACTACCTCATTACTTCTCGTATTTATCTAGGCAAGTTAATAAAAATAATGTACGGAGTTTAGTAGTCCACAATGTCTTTATTTATTCATTGTATGTTAAACATTACAATATAGTGAGATATAATGTTACTGACTATTCTGGAGTGGCCTGAGCTAAGGAGATAAGGCGATGGCTTTACAGTGCAGTTGGTCTGAGTTTGATTCTCGGTCTGAGCGTAAAGATTTTGTTTCCGTTCCACTCCCATGGTTTAGAAGTTACGTTAAGCCAATAGTCCAACTAGCTCATAAAACAAAAATGGGTTCATCTAAGCAGGTGAGGGGACCTATGACTTAATTGGGCATTCTACTCATTAATCGGCCAACACCTGACCCCTGATAAACATACGACATAGTCAACCCAATCTCTAGTAGTATTCATGTCAATGGCAACCATTAAGTGGATGTAATTTCAGTGTTGAGAGGGCAGAAAACAGAGCTTATTTCCTATGATCGTCACAGCTCTTAGTTCCCAAGTAGTGTTACATTACTAAACCACTGTGCCGGGTATGTTATTTCCTTAACAGCTAGTCATTATTTATTTATTACTAAATAAATAATAAATAAAATGATAGCTAATCAAGTAAATAACTAGTTAATGAAGTTTAATGTACATACCAGGTACCTATGTAATTTTAGTTGCTTGTAAATGTAATATAATTTAATAAACACTTTCAAGTAATATATCAAGATAAAGTTGTTTTAAAAATAACCACCCTACACAGTAATTACAAAATTAAGTTTCCTGAAATCAATAAAACGATTTTGTAGTTAAAATGTTATAAAATGAAAAACAAGTAGTAAGTCCTCTGTGGTACGTTTACATTGCAATATCAAACCAAGTGACTTGCACTCGTGGGATAGAAACAACCTGTTGTCGGTCAAGTTAGGAAAGCCCAATAAAACAAGTAGTAAGTCCTCTGTGGTACGTTTACATTGCAATATCAAACCAAGTGACTTGCACTCGTGGGATAGAAACAACCTGTTGTCGGTCAAGTTAGGAAAGCCCAGTAAAACAAGTAGTAAGTCCTCTGTGGTACGTTTACATTGTAATATCAAAGTAAGTGACTTGCACTCGTGGGATAGAAACAACCTGTTGTCGGTCAAGTTAGGAAAGCCCAATAAAAACAAGTAGTAAGTCCTCTGTGGTACGTTTACATTGCAATATCAAACCAAGTGACTTGCACTCGTGGGATAGAAACAACCTGTTGTCGGTCAAGTTAGGAAAGCCCAATAAAAACAAGTAGTAAGTCCTCTGTGGTACGTTTACATTGCAATATCAAACCAAGTGACTTGCACTCGTGGGATAGAAACAACCTGTTGTCGGTCAAGTTAGGAAAGCCCAATAAAAACAAGTAGTAAGTCCTCTGTGGTACGTTTACATTGTAATATCAAAGTAAGTGACTTGCACTCGTGGGATAGAAAAAACCTGTTGTCGGTCAAGTTAGGAAAGCCCAGTAAAATTTCCCGCTTATAAATTGGCACGTCACAGAAGTCAAGTATGGCAGCCCTGGAGAGGCTGACATAAACTTAATATAGAGCTGCCAAAATGTCTGTAACTTTGATATTTGTCTTCTTCCTTCATATAAAACATTAACATAATTCGTTTTGACTCATTAAATGTGTACTTATATTATGCGTGCCGTTATAGTAGTAAGTCAACCTGTAAGGCACACCCCCCAGTAATAATAATAATAATGATAATACATCTGACACTTGGTTGATTAATCAATGTTCATCTTATAGCAATCTATAATTACAGAGAGAGAGAGAGAGAGAGAGAGAGAGAGAGAGAGAGAGAGAGAGAGAGAGAGAGAGAGAGAGAGAGAGAGAGAGAGAGAGAGAGAAAGTTAAAGTATTCAATAAGGTGAAGTTAGGGCTAAGAAGCCCTCCCGTCTACTTAATCTGAGGTCCATTGGTTTAAATATGACTTCCGAACCACCGTTAGTGACCAGGCAAGTGGCCTGCATGCAAGGACGGGAGCCCTCCCCGGTCACCCATCCCAGGAACAGCCACGTTCAGTATTGCGATAAAGTCGGAAACATTCCGTCAAAACCACATTATTTTGGTTGAGAAAATATTTGACCATTTCTAAGAACAAACAATTATCGGTTCAGTTTCCCTTCCAAAAACATGTCTTTTGACTGTTAAACTAATTTAAATTAAACACACTGGTGGCTGGTATTGGACCTCCCACCCACACACGTACGCTGGTATTGGGCCTTCCACACATCCACACTGGTATTGAACTCAAAAACCTGTCTTTTGACTGTTTAACTAAATTAAATTAAACACACGTACGCTGGTATTGGACCTCCCACCCATCCACACACCCACACTGGTATTGGACCTCCCCCTCTCCCACACACGTACGCTGGTATTGGGTGTAAATACACATTTTTTATAATTATTATACAACATAATTATTCTGTATCACAAACATATACAGAACTTGGTTACCAAAGTATGTACATTACATCGACTTGTACGGACAATATTTGATGGGCTATTTACAGATATCGCATCGAATAGCGGTCAATGTATATCGAGTAGTTATTTCACCAGTATATCGTGCAATGGCCGAGTCAACACCTAGCCAATTCTCTCCCTACTCATCCTCCCTAAATCCACAAGGATAAACGTAGCAATTACTAGTACATATTTGTGTAATTCATTGTAATCTCCACATAACGTCCAATGATGTTGTGGTATAAGAAAGTGATCTCTGTTTACTTTTTCCTATATCCTGCTCCTTTATCCACACTCACGAAATGTGAATATACACGACGCAAAAGACACTTTTTTCTCTGTGCAATACACACCATACAATAGTTTATAATATCTTCTCTATGGTTCATAATTTTGAGATTAAGAGTAGAGTGCTCTTTGCAGCCATATTTGTAAAGCACTACCCATCTGACAACTAAGAATGAAACGATCTTCATGTTTTTATGAATTTTTTACAAGATTCGTAAAATAACTTCTTCGTTGGTTCTTCATGGAGGCACTATTAGATACATTAAAAATATTTTACAACCATTTTTATAAAATATTTATTTTTTAGAAAATTTACTCTGTTTCAAGAGGTAATTTTAATTACAGGTCTAAATATTAATTTATGCAAAATTTAATAATATTTAAAGATATGTTGTGTCAGTACATTTTCTATACATATTTTGACATAATATCGAAGTAAATAATTTGATGCTGATCGAATATAATCTATAATGAAATATAAAAATAAGGAGATAAAAAGTGCCGCTCACGTATGATTTGAAGGGTGATGGGTGGCGGAGTTAGCCGCGACTGGAGCAGATTAACAAGTTCCGCCACAGTTGGCTGCCCCTCGGCGTTGTAAGTCTGGCAAAATGTGATTTCATTGGATGATAATTTATTTTGAGGTTGGGCTTTGCACCCTCCAGTACGATGTCTTTATGCACTACTTCAGCACTGGTATTTCAATAACGATGAAAAGGAGACTAACTAGAAGAAAACTAACAACTCAAGTAAATTTTAATGTGTTTATTTTTACTTGATTTACGTTTCACATTAATCCGTTGTCTATTTATAAAATTAATTTTATAAAATCTATTTTCTTCACTTTGCTAAAAATATCCTTTCTCAAGTTCATATGAACCTCTTTATTAATTATTTATATTAATAATTAATAAAGAGATAACTCAGTGTTATTTCCTGAATAGAGATGTGCCAAACTGCTGTTTGAAAGAAGCAGCTTATCTGAAAGTAGTTGGCATCACTAAGCTGTTTAATTAAGCTGTTTATTAGAAGCAGTTTAGCTTAGCTACAGCACACATATTGGAATGTTGTTTATGTATACCATTGTTGTCTGAAAATGCCTTAGCCAGCTTTAAACTTGATTTTAATTAAATTATAAGATCAAATAGATTAGTTACACATACATATCAAACAGTTATCGCAAATCTACAAAGACAAGGCTATACAATTTCTTGGAGATGGTTTAATAAAATTCGTGTATACTTTTCCATTGATAGAAAATTTAATTCAAAGTATATCGTGCATAATGACAGTGCATCGCAACAGTACAAGAGAGCCACAGACAGCAAATATTATAGAAAATATTTTATTGTTCACTGTTGTTGGCCTAGCCATACTTAGTTTTAGTAACTGTTGGGCGGGAATAGCTGCTGCCGAAAATCAGGTATTCTAACTCAACTGTTTAGTAGCTGAGCTGATTACTTCAATATACTGCTGCTTCTAAGGTGCGTCAGCTTATTTAGGACATCCCTAGTTCACATTTGCCGTACTGCAACAGTGCAAAAGAGCTTCAGACAGCAACTAATCTAGAAAAGCGGTTACTGTTCAAACGTTGACCAACCTGATTTATGTAACTGTTGCACGAGGATAACTGCTGCCAAAAAGCAGGTATTCTCACTCAACTGTTTAGTACCTGAGCTGCTTACTTTAATAAGCCGCTGCGTCTAAGCTGCTTCAGCGTATTTAGCACATCCCTATTCCTGAATACCTGTTCTCTAAAAATTACCTTAAGAACTTTTATTAATTTTAATATTTTTAATATTTTTTTGTTTTTCATTTATATGTTTATTTCATTCATTTATTTATTTGTTTAAGTACTAGTCATCATATTTAAGATAGACTCTTGTGTCCTTCAGTCCTTTGGGTTTTTAAGTGTCCGGACAGTTCGTTACACTTTTGGAGCGAAACGTGTAGCTTGTCACATTCCTTGAACAACCCCAACGCTGCGACGACCAACTTCTGCAAGAGTTAAGAATCTCATGTAAATATAACAATAATTTACTAGCTCTCATCTTATTACGATAATTTCTGCTGTAAGCCTAGTGTTTACTTCATTAAAATTACTATAACAACAATATTTGTTTCTAAAATTAGCCTATATGTGGTATTAAACCCGTACAATAGGAAAAATGTATTATACCCATTGGAACATATAATATAAAAAATAACAAATATACAATATAGATAACTAACATTAATATTAAATAATACTGAGTTTATTAATTCGTTCTTAAATTTTTTGCTGACTTGTGATTAAAGTTTGCTTTATAACTTTGTCGATAGTGTGTTGAAAAACTGTATGTCTACTTTTTGTTTTATTTTTGTACTTTTTATATACAAACAAACAAACACATAACAATTATTTATTGTTATGGGTTAACGATTTAGTACGTTAGTAATCATTGGTCATATGGATAAAACTGTTATGGTCACATCGGGAATCGAATTCGGCCAGTTGCGTGCCATGGCACCGCCATAGCCTCTTAGCCGGCCATCGATGTATACTACTCTAACTGGATCGCTCACGGAGCGGGCGAAACGTTGCGGAGAACGGTCTCAGGGTTAAGGGGAAGGCTCCCCCACCGCAGTCCTGTAGACACAGACACCGTGTGGCACTGTTTTGCATGGCATTACTGACATAATCCCTTCCTTTTATGAATAATCCCGTCATAGTTTTATGAATACATGATATTGATTGATAACTTATGAGTCCACGAAATAGTTAACGAATATGCTTTCATATTGTGTGGTTATGGTGGGATATGGAGCCAGTTTGATTTATGCGGAGTTAAACCAAAGCGGTTTTAAAACCATTTACAGTACACCTTAGTCGATTTTATTGTGAGCATTGATAAATAATCATTTAAAAATAGAATCAACAGAAATATTAAGTGGTCTGCCGGGTTTACTTTTGTAGACACGGGTGTAATAAAGTGTTCATTTGTTTTTAATGTTTTAATTAGTAGGTCTTATGTCTATCTTATATGTATATGTGTGAGTTTTATTTTATGTTTAGTATTGTTATTTATTTTTATAGTGTTATGAAAAATAATCTCATATGACAAAACATTTGAAATTTAAACTAACGTTTCTTTTGTATCTGGACAACTTCTCATGAACTGACCAACATACAATTATTTAATGGTGTTAATTACCGTATTATTTCGTATATAAATAATGTTACTCTACTTAGACTTTAGCCTACAGATTCAAATGATCAAATATTTAATTAATGATTCAAAAAGCCAGAAACGATTGCAAAATTGCTCTTAAATGTGTTAGTAATATCATTCTTCTACATACAAAATAACTAGGTTTTGTAGTAAAATTTTAGTTTTAATTATTAAATTAATTAGCTAAACTATTATTATCTAAAGAAATAATATATGCCTATCATATATTATTATTGTATGATATAAAGAACGATTCACCTACTACCAACACTATAGAGTTCTTAATGACTCATGAGCTGTTTAGGTTTATAGTGTTTATGGTGGTGTAAGCAATAGTGTTCTATTTAAATGTCTCATTGATGAGGGTTGGCACGCGAATAGTGTAGGGGAGTCCCTTTATTAAAATTTATTTTAACGAAATTTGGTTATTACTGTTTAAATGTTTATCCTATAGCTTAGCACGAGAAATAATTAGTTGTGTATAAACTTAACCTGCAGCTAAATTGTATTAAATTTGTATGCAAATTGTTGCATTGAAAAGAACGTATTTTCATAATTTAGTTAATAATATGATATTTTCTTTTGTAAGTTACAGGAAATTCCTAGAGGTAATAGCATTTCCAAATATGTTAAACTCTTTATCCAAATATTTGTGTTTGAAATATGTTAGTTTTACATTTTTTCTAATAGCTCATCAGATCAATAATTAGTGAAAAAATATGTATTGAAATTATTTCGTTGTGTTATTAAAAATTGTATTAAATAGATCGGTTTTCCATATCTACAAAATCCAGAACTATAACAACTATTGTGGAGAAATGCTAAAAAAGGAAGAGATTTAAGCCATCAGACTTTACTGTCCATTGCAGTACTATTAATATATTTAAAATGTATTTAAATGTACAAATTAAATAAATATCACAAGACTAACAAATTTTATTTTTGTAACAGTTAAGAAAGTTTTATGTCGTGACAGCTAGTAACATATATACTGCAGGTTTTGTTATGCAATTCCTTCTTTGAGCCTCAATAATTAATTGTTTATAGATCATAAAACATTCCTGAGATTTTTCTTAAACTATACACCTAATACTGACTTAGCTATATTGGCAATTGGCAAAACATTTCAACTCTAATGTTAACATATTTCCAGTGTTGCATTGAAGACAAGTCAGTTGGGCAGTGCTGGGCACCAGTACTGTGGTGGGGGTAGAGCGGTGAGTCGGCTCGCATTTACAGAACGGAGTGCGCGATCCAGTTAAAGTAGTAATAAATCGATAGCTACGGCACTCCCGTACGACGGTACAATATAATGAATGTTTGGGTGGGCAGTTCGATTATCACCACTGTTATATAGTAAACTGTTATATATTTAACTGTATATATAGTAAATAAATACATGCGTACTCTGTTGTTTTAAATATAAAACGATTTAAATATAATTAATTTTTTAAAAAGTAATGTAATGTTAACTATAAATAATGGTAAATTATAAATTAAAGGAAAATTTACTAAATTTCTGGATATTTGTCTCAGCCTGTACGTGAAATAGTGACTGCTATTACTTTACCTGCAGTCTATTACTGACACACTCCGACATCCGTCGTTGTGTAAGGGATTACACTAGGGGATCAACTGAATAGTGATTAGGATTTTAGTGAGTGGGTATTTCACTACAATACTTTCATACCCTAGTTAAAAGTGTTTCGTATCTGTAAAATATTATTGAGGATTTATTAAATGGTAGTTTTCATACCGACGAATCTGTAAGTAATTTACAGGTTCTCATTTTGAAATGTTATCATTGTCATATTTTAAGAGTTCATACAAAATTATGAAGACATGTAAAGTACAATGATTCATCTTAAAGAAAGGAGATAAAATTAAATAATTTCTCATCTCAACTCATTTTAACACCATACCAGTCATTTATATAATTAAATAAAAGTCAACATCTGTAATTTATTTACTTCTAGACCTGAATAGCCTCGTCATTCAATTGTTTAAGTCAATGAAGTATTCACTTACACATAACTAATTTAATATACACTTACAAGACATAGAATTTCAAAAACTTTTATCAATCCAGAGAGACAAGATATACCTCATTTACACATTGATATATTTAAAAAAAGTCAGAAAACCCAAAAAATGTTATAAAAAATGGGTAAGTTAAATGTTAGATGTATCCATCCATTAGACTACTGGTAGATCTGTAACAAATTCACCTCTTACTGCAATTGAATATTAATAATACCAATTTTCCCAAAATTATTCTTCAAAAAAATATTTTATATGTACTCTTTTCAATGTTTATATATAATGAACCTACAAACTAATACATAATAGATAAATAAACAAACTTAATAATTGTAATTAAAGCGAATATCCAAATATTTCATTGTCGATGTACAAAGCACGTATTAGACGACACAAATTAAACTTGCGTAGCATATTTGTATTAAAAAATAATTTATAAAGATGATATTCAAAATAATCTCATCCAAATCCAGCTAGCCATTTGAGACTATTAATTGTAACTCTAAAAGAAAGTTACAAAAGGAATAACAATCCAAACAAAATACAGTTCTGATTCTTATGACTGGGAGATAAAAAATGTTATGAGTGTTGCACTCTATCTTTTATTTTTATGTTATAGCAAACATATGCTACCTTTTTAGAACAAGTGTTATTTTGTTTGAATAGAATTTTTATTAATTTGATATATTTATTTCGTCGACTTTTTTTATATATCGATAAATTATAATTTTTGCTAATAAAAAAACGTTAAAATCAAGTTTCCAGACCCAGCCCCCCCCACCCCCCAATTGATTGCCAACTGTTGTAGAAAACATGTTATAATCTGTTCAAGCCTCCGCTTACTTCACTGTACGTCACCCTTCAAATTTAAACGTCAACTGCATGTCTTCCATCTTTCTCTTTTTTATTTCACTCCAGCAAGAAACTGGAACTATTTAGTTTTATTTTGGCTGTAATTATATACTCTGTAAATCTTCAGGAGATCAATCCACTTTTAAAACGGTGATTCTTTAACGGTAAGCGCAATGGGTCCTACATAAAACACATTTCGAATAAAAAAGTATGCTATGGAAATAACAGAGATAATATATTTTAATTCCTTAAGAAATTAATATTTTTTCTAAGTAAGAGAATATTATATTTTCAATTAGAACAAAAAAATTGGATGATTTGAAATATTTTACCTTATAATAATAAACAGCTGTTCACTTAGGTCTCAGAACAATGTTTTTATCAATTGGATGTCCCACAGAAATCTCTGTAAATGTTCTACGACTTATGTCAAGTAAATTAAATAAAGCTGTGCAAAAAAGGGGTCTACAGTTGTTCTTCATAAAGCATGTTTGTTGGGAGGATATGTGGACTTTATGTAGCTATGTCATTGAGTTTGGGTATTGATCACAGGGAGTCATGCTCTTTGGTATTTTCAGTGGCTGGGCTAGATCTTTAGCATGTGTTCATTGAGGTAGGGAATGTGATCTAATAGCATGATCACTAGTTAGTATAGTGTATAGTAAAGGTTGTTTTGAATATATTTGAGAAGACGTTTGTTAGAAAAGTGGGCGAGTAGCATGGTAACCATGGTTCAGTTGGAAATATATTTGTGAGAGGTTATGTATAAGGACGTGCCTGGATAAGTAATGGCGAGCCGGTGGCCGAGCGGTCTAAGGCGTCAGGACTTTGAGCTTGGGTTAGAGCTGGTTCGAATCCGGCCTAGACTAGAAGATTTATCAGTAAAATTCACCTTCTACTGTACTTATTCCACCTCTTACTCTGTCTGAATAAGTTCCTCGCACAGATCAATAGTCTATGAGGAATGGGCAGAGTAAGGGTAAAAAAGAGATCGGCCTTTCCTTAAAATGAATTAGGTGGTAACTGGGTGGAGGATGTACAAGACCCTGAATTTAAAAGTATCATAAATGTCACCTAAACACATGAGCCCCTTAATTATGTTTATTAGTTTAGTTTAGTATTTATTATTTCTAATCTTTGCTAGTCAACAATAAGGTCCCTTTCATTAGACATAACAATTCATCTGCATACTATAAAGATACGTATGTGATTTATGAATAAGATTGTTGTAATTATTCTGGTTTCTTTAGTCTTGTCTGGTTTACTTTATTATATTGTTAGTTTCCAAATATATAGAGTAGTTTTAAGTATAAAAATATATTTTCTTCGGTATATGAGTCTCATAAAAATGGCAATTTTTTTAGTTATATTGTGATGTTTTTTATTCTTTATTTTTTTATAATCACATAGTTTTACATATACAGTGTGTCATAGTGTGTTAATAAACACCATTATTCAAAATATACTTTTTTACATAAGAAACATTTTATTCGCAATTAAATAACTAAGACGAGGAAAACGTTGATGTAAAAAATAAAAAGATACAAAAGAAATTTATTTTTAATACTTTTATAAACAGTTTATTTACTACTTTTACTACTTAATAAAATTGGATTCATTCATAAAAAAACTAATTATCGTAATTATGAAGAGAAAGGTATGTTACATTAGTAACACAAAGTATGATAGTTATGATTGGTGGAGGAAGGGTGTGTTTTTTTTAAGAAGCATGGGCGAGTAATCGTGGACGAAGGGGTGATGTGGGGTGTTTATCAAGTATATCACCCTCTACATTACCCTCACGGTCTTAGATCCATCAGGTCACGTGACCAATTCTTAGTCGATCTACTTTATTAATTAAATACCTTTATAAGCAATTAATAACACTGAAATGTTTAAGTAATCAATTTATATATTCCCACAAAATCGATTAGGGTTTAATTTAGTTCACCTTAATATTAGATCACTACGGAAAAACTGGGATTCTTTAATGTTGCAACTGCTATCTTACATCAATAATATAGATATTTTAATACTATCTGAATTAAACTGCTCTGAAGAAACAATAAAAGCCTACTGTATAAATGGTTTTTCAACAGTGAGTAAGTGTAGGCTAGAGAAATCAGGTGGAGGGATTGCAGTTTTTTGTAATAATAATACTATTAAATTTCAAGAAATAAAATTAAAATTTAATTCATTTGAATGCATTGGAGGCATACTGGAACCTATAAGCTCCAGAAAACCCTTAGGCCCTACAATAAATCTCTTAGCTTTCTATCGGCCACCACCTCACAGTACAGGACTTACCTCACAATTTTTTATAGACGAATTGTGTTACTTGTTAGATAGTCAATTTCCTAATGGTAATTTAATTGTCGTTGGCGATTCCAACATTGATGTAAAAACCCCTTCTGAGAGGATCGTACAGGAGTATGAAACTGTTTTAGCCTCCAAAGGCTTAAATAGAATAATCTTGGACTATACCAGGGAAGAGATAAGAGATGGAAAGCTATCTCAGACCTGCATAGACCATATCTACATCAGAAGTACTTCTGCTTTTGATGAGATAGAGGGGGGTGTAGTTAAAGTAAAAATATCAGATCATTATTCAATTACGGTAAGCGCAGGGTTTGATTTGCAACCTGATTCAAAGTATAGAGAACACCCAGCCACTTCTGCACTACTTGTTGAGAATAAAGTAAAAAATGAGCTGGGGAGGATAGATTGGTCAGAAATGCCCTTATCAAACACAGACTGTGCTTTCGAATATTTGATAAATCAATTTAACAAGGCCTACGACAAATCTAAAATTACCATATAGCACACATACAAGAAAAAAAGAAGAGCAGAGAAGGAATGGATGAATGAATATTTGAGAGAACTGACAAAAGAAAGAGATAGATTATTTAGAGTGTGGAAAGCTGACTCACAAAATGCCAGACATAGATACCATTACACGAGTTTTAGAAATAGAGTGAATTCAGAAATTAGGAAAAGGAAAAACGAATATTATAAAACCTTATTTGATACTGCAGGTAATGATGTGAGAAAAATGTGGAATGGTGTAAACCGATTATTAGGTAGATGCAAAAACAAAAATCTCGACAAACAAATAGTTAGTTCAATGGAAGGCTTACCTGAGCAGATTGCTGACAGATTTTCAGATGAATTTATAAATGGAATAAATAGTGTTAGGCATCATTGCGGCATCCAATTTACAAATGAGAATAATTTGATAAGATCAAACATATCACAGAGCTTTTATGTACCTATGTCAACTGAGAATAAAATAAAAGAATTAATAGAAAAATCAAACGTGAAAAAGGCTAGTGGAATAGATTCTGTAAGAACCAAAGATCTAAAGTTAGTATCAAGTAAAATATCACCTGCATTATCAAAAGCAATAAATTTATCATTGAAATCAGGAGTATTCCCAGACTGTTTAAAGACCTCAATAGTTAGACCAATATTCAAGAAAGGTTTGAAGAGTAAGTACGAGAACTATAGGCCTATTGCCCTCCTCTCCAGCATCGAAAAAATATTTGAGAAATATGTGTGCCATTATTTAAACAAATACCTCATGGAAAACTCTATAATTAGCAAAAACCAGTTTGCCTTCCAAAAGGGAAAAGGTACAGAGGATCTACTAAAGGAGGTCAGTGAGTACATTAACATACAAATAGATAAAGGATGCTATGTTCTGGCCCTTTTTATTGATTTGTCAAAAGCTTTTGATACAATAAATCATAAAATTTTGATAAGGACACTGGAGTATATTGGAATTACTGGCAATCAGTTAAAATGGTTTGAATCTTACCTGAGAAATAGACAGTTTACAGTAAAAGTAGAACAAACATATAGTAAAAGAAGTCTGTGTAATCTTGGAGTACTAAAGGAAGTAACCTTGGGCCTGTATTATTTAATATATACCTAAATAATATATTTAGTAGAGTAAGAAATTTCAAACTCTGGGAATACGCAGATGATCTTTTGATAATAGCATCTCATGTGAACTTGGAAGTAGCCAGACACACTATGCAGGATAATTTTAACAGAGTGAACAAATGGATGCATGACATGGAATTAATAATTAACCCTCAGAAAACTGTACTAATGCCTATTTATCTTAGAAACAAAAATTTCACTTTTAAACCAGTAATTAAATAGCATAGTTGCTCTTGCCTAAGATATACCGGTAATCAAGGTGGGCCTAATGAATCACAGGATAATACAGTTTGTAGCTGCACTGAAGTAGATATTGTGAATAAATGTGATCATTTAGGAATAACTATTGACAATGGACTGATTTGGAATGAACATATTGAGAAAATCCAAAGAAAGCTGTATGCTTGTACTGCAACTTTTTATAGGCTTAGAAATGTTTTAAGAGATGAAGGTAAGATATCGATATATAAGGCACTTGTTGAATCCATTATACGATACGGTGTAATACTATATGGAACAGCCGCAGATTGTCACTTAAATAAAATTAAAAAACTCCAAAAGAAATGTTTAGATATGATGTTTAACGATGGAGAAAATGGCTGGGAAAGCGTATATACAAGAGCAAATACCCTGTCGCCAAAGGGGTTTTATCAGTACACCATTATAATTGGTAATTTTTCTAATAACAAGCATAAAATTCTAAATTCCAAATCTACTTCAATTAACTTAAGAAACACAAAGAGATTAAAGGTCCAAACCATTAGATATGTATTTGGGGAAAGATTACCAGGATATATAGTTCCAACATTATTCAATAAGCTACCAAACGATATTTACTCTGAAAATAACTTCAATAAATTTAGGAAGAGAGTATATATGTGGCTTCAAAATGGCACATAAAGCTAAGCTTTTGATGATTGGTGTGTTCTATGTGGGCCTACCTTGTTAACCTCTATGTATATTGTTGATATTTATTTATAGTGTACTAAAGCCTGTTTATTTTGTTAAGGCATAGGCCTATTTATTAAATATTTAAGGCCTACTCAAAAAAAAAAAAAAAAAAAGGAATAGGCCCTATATTCTACTGTTGAATGGGGAATGCGTTGTAAGTGTTAGTAAGTTTATTATTTTAATTTCTTCCCCTTTTCATAATCTAAAATTAGTAATTTTATTTTAATCTCTTAAGTTTATAGTCTATTTCCAATTGTAATATTTATTGTTATCTTGTTATTGGCTTGTTTATGCCCACTCACAGCCACTTTCCAGGTCTGTACTAAGACCCAATATATCTTTGTGCATTTACATTGTATAAACACTGTTGATTTTTGTTTTTAACTTATAGTTTTATTGTTATTGCCTCTGTAGTTGCTTAAATGGTCCTTCACGGTAGGCCTATTATGCTTTAAATATGATGACATCCTGTACTTTCTAAGGCTTTACAGTTGTTACCTACTTAGTCTACACCATATTTTTAATAAATCTTTTATGTGTAGCCTACAAACCTTATGAAAGATCTCGTTGGAATATGTTTTCTTGAAGCTAAAGTTAGCTGGTGTCCCATGCTTACCTTGAATATCCATGCTAGAGTAGATCTCCCCTAGTGTTAAATATCTGTTAGAAGGCAATGACTAAAATATGTTAGCGTTTTTTATGACATGTAAAACTGCACTGAGGTTGATTAAAAAGTAGTTATCTGGTTAATGGTGTTAAGATATAAGTTAGTAACACAAGCCATGAAAGCCCACCAAGGATGAACCATTATTAACACCAACCCATCACATCACATTCGTTAATTTGACGCTGGTTAACACACAAACACTGAACACATATAACACAAATGGGCAAAGGCAATTGAAAATAATGCAAACGAATAATTTATTCATTTTGTTTTATTAGCCTCCAGAACTGTTATATTATAGAAATAATATTGGTTAAGTTACCTTTTTTTTTCCCCGTCAACAGTTCTTCTTTCATAAATGTGCTATGTACATTTCAAAGCGTAGAGCTTCATCATCAGGCTTTCCAAAAACGTCACTATTTACATACTAAACCTTAAAAACATTAAAAATATTAACTATAAACACTCAAACATATTAACACAGTACATTTGCCGGCCAGTGTAGTTGGTGTCTATCGCCGGCCGGCAAATGTACTGTGTTAATATGTTTGAGTGTTTATAGTTAATATTTTTAATGTTTTTAAGGTTTAGTATGTAAATAGTGACGTTTTTGGAAAGCCTGATGATGAAGCTCTACGCTTTGAAATGTACATAGCACATTTATGAAAGAAGAACTGTTGACGGGAAAAAAAAGGTAACTTAACCAATATTATTTGTATAAACGAATAATATCTCTAGTGATTTCTTTTTAGGATTCTTGATTTTTAATCTTTGAGTCTGTTATTGGTTATGTAGTAAACAACGTGACGCTGCTGCTGCTGGCTGCTCCCGCTCCCGTGGTGACAGGCTTGCTTAACAGCTGTGGTCGCTGCGGAGGGGGGGCATCAGCTGTCGTTGCCATAGAGTAAGATTTGATACTCTTTACACATCCAAATGTACAATAGTTCTTAAGATTTATTAATGCCACTTCTATTGTTAACTAGTTAAGTTTTAATACCCACCATCTGCCACTACTATACACACTGATATGTATTGTTTTCATTACTGTATATTCTTTAATATTATACTGTTTTTTTTATTTCTAAATGTAATGTATAAAATATGTAATTTCTGGATCCTGCTGATAAGTGAGTTCTCACTTAGCAGGGCCACTGCATGTAATATTTCTTGAATAAAAATATTCTATTCTATTCTATTCTATATATATATATATATATATATATATATATATATATATATATATATATATACATATATTCAAGGGCTATTGTTCTTACCATCAGATTACACAACTAAACCTGTTGAATTGAAAATTTCCCCAAATGTTTATTAAATAGATATTTAAAAGTCATATTTCAATTCTATATATAACAACATTTTATAACATCAAATAATCCTCGAAGTATTACCAATATGAAGATGCCAATGTCATAAAAGTACATGAAAGCGTAATATAATGGTATTATCTGGAATTACAATAGTTTCCATGAATAATAATAAAATGGAACACTTTATTTTAAAAATTACGATTAAAAAATAATATTCCAACTTCAAAATTATAGCACAATTATATGAAGAAAACAGATTAACAAATAACAACGGCATCACAGTTCCAATTAATTGAGGAAACCATTGCGGCCCTCTACTTTAACAACAATAATAAATAGTTCCAAAGAATTGGCACAAATCATATTAAATACTAAAAAATAAAAAATTTAAAGTTACCAGTTTGAATCCCAAATATGTTTTTTTACCATATCTAAAAAACTATTCAAGTTAGAGAAATGCGTTTTTTACTAAAATATTTTCTATTTTATTCACATATTTCCTGAAAATTTAACCGAAATCGTTAGAGCCATTTTTGAGAAAATTCAATTTTTGTATGTTTTTACACATAAAAATAAAAAATTAAAATTTCAATAAAGTGAAAAAGTGGTATGGAGATATTGGCTAAATACACCTTTATACCAAATTTTAGAAAAATGTACTCGTCCTTTGGTTTCAAGTGAAGTGCATATAGGGGCAGACATCCAAAACTGTATTTCGAAAAACCACTTTTGTTGGGTTCATAGGACCCTAAAATGGATTTTTAGACCAACTTGTAAACTTTTTTTTTTTTTTGACGATCACAATACTTTCTGATCCAACTGATGTTAACAATATTGTTACGCTTTATAAAAAGCGTACAGTTTTTACATATATACTTTTTTTAATTTAACTACTGAGATATGTAAATATATACATGAATTTAAAAGGACTTTTGTTTAAGTGCTATTTAGCAAGAGAGGGTGGATTGTTAGGAATTGTTTAGGTAAGAAAGTCGGGTGTTAGGAGTTGGTTTTGTTAGCTGTACAGGTGGGGAATGGTTGTGATGGACAAAGTGTCGTGGAGATTGTAGGCGATAGGTTATATGCTCAGTCCCCTTGATACCAACACGGCATCCACTCAATGGTTGCCATCGATCTGGACACTACTAGATGAGTCTAGGGTATCCATGTTGGTGGCAAGGTTTTGGGTTGTAGTCAAGGTTCATATGCTGTCTAGGGACGAGAACTGAGTGTCAGGCTTATCAGTTAGCTGAAAATAAAACCAACACTACGTGGTTCGGATTCCACTTAAAACTGTAGGTCCCTTACTTGACCTAGCTATTGGGCTATCAATAAATAGCTCTTTCTGAGGAACATTCGACCGTGTTAGTAACCGGACTACACTAGTTCATCTACACTCATCACAATCATTCGCTCCTCATATTCACCCATATCTTGATGATCGGCGTCTTAGTAATGAATAAATAATGTGTAGGAGGACCAAATGGTAAAGTGACATAGGGTATGCAGGACTAATTAATTTGTAATGTAACATTCTTACCTTTTGTCTTTGTTATACTTGTCATAAATTAAAGTCCATTTTGATACAGTTCGATATTTATGTCAAGTATAATGATTTTACTTCTTGCATTATTTATATTATAAAATATTTATGTAACGTTTAGTATTAATTATATTTTACACAACGTAATTGTTAAAAAAATCCCATATAATACTATTCCATACAGTACACATTCAATATGACTGTAAAACTTGTGAAAAACGTCTACTAGGATTCATGTTTTATCAATTCATGTGAAAAATATTAAAATCCGTTTGCATATCGATGTGAAAATCCTTATATGCATCTATAAACTGCGTTCTTGCGTTAAGCTCGAGTGTAATAAAACTACAACAAACAGCTGTGCAGAGAGTGTGACTACAAGGCTTCGCATGCTCAACCTTTAATGTGGGTGGTTGGCCGAGTTTTATTGCAATCGTTTTTAATGCGGCAAAATGCTCACACAATTATACCTGTCAAATGGACCGGATGAAATGGCTGTATTGAACACGCTGAAACACAACTGTTAGCCCCTCGTGGACTTCATATACAAGCAAATATTTTCTTTTAACGTAAATTCTAAATACTTTCCATTATTATATGTACTTTTCTGAACATAAAATAACAAAAAATCATACTGATATTTCCATAGAATAATTTATATTAATATTTCATCATTATATTTGTTAGTGTGACTTTTTAGAAGTAAGTTGTCAAAGCCAGGTAAAAAAGTGATTTACACATATAATATTACATGAAAAAAATACTGTGAAGAAAGTTTCATTAGATTAACAATTTGTAAAATAAAAAAATGCATTTAAAGAATACCTATTTTATGAGGTAGAATTAAACCATAAAATAAAATTCCTACATGGTAAATTCATAATATGATAATATATTTCTAAATATTAAACTCTCTATATTTTTTTACAAATTTAACTACTGAAAAACTTACGAGATTATCTTACAACAAATAAGAAACATATTACATAAATAATAAATAATGCCTCACATATTTAATATTAGGGTGTAACTCAAATCAATATCTATTTAATATGTTTTTAAACAGAGTGATAATGAAACGCCGAATAATGTATTATTATGTCACATAAATTAATTGCACAACCATAAAATTAGTTTTATGTGTATATTTTTTTATTTATTAGGTGTCTTCTGTAGACATTACTGTTACAAACTATTATTAAGTATTTGTGAATGCGTATAGCTGTGCCCATGACCTTGTTATGTTGGGTTATGGTGAGATGAGGACGGCAGTTTTATATCAAAGCATGAATAAAACAATTAACAGTAGATCTGAGTCGATTTTATTTGTAGCGAATAACAGCTGACTGAGGATTAAAATTGAATCAAAATAAATATTAATCAATACATACTACCAGGATTATTTTTGTAAACCAAATTATACCTATGTATTCAAGTTATTAAATTTTCAATAAAAACCAATAAATGTTACTTTCAACTAGGTCTTTCGCCAGCAACAATCATAATATAGGAAAACTTCCATATATAAAATAACCAATATCATCTCTATCTCACATTCACTACAAATTATACTTGTTTAAATAACTAAGCTGTAAAGGAATTATTTTTTCATCAAATTGTATTCTTGGTTACAATAAAAATTACAATATACCCATCAACAAGGCCACAGAAAGTAAACAAAGGCCACATTCACAGCTAACCAAAGGCCACATTTACAGCTAAACGATTCCAAACTACCAAGGCACCATTAACAAATATAAATTTTTATTTTCTAAGTATAGAAGATAAAAACAGTTTATTATCATGGTATATAATTGTAAGAGAGTAACTTGTATATTTTTTTGACTTATTATTTGTTTTTTGTGTATCCACGACAATAGACACGAAAGCCAATTAGAATACACCGGTTAATGTCAAGGCCAAAATTTCATGCATTATAGGTTTTACTTATTCACAATTATCGACAATGCTTCTTAACACATATCTAACCTGAAGTCAGTAACAACACAAATCTAATAGATAACACTATAGTCCAACTAATATCAATAAAATGTGTAGATAAAATAGTAATAACAACTAATATTTACAAGATGGCTAGTTTATTTTGATGTATTTTTCACACGTCTTATCTTTTTCTGCAAACAGTCCAGTTTGTGAATATTTTTCGTTTATGGGTGTAGAGGTCAGAGTCCTTGGGCAGGAGAGATTCCAATGTATGAACAAGTCTTGAGAGATCGTAATTTTCTTCTCGTTCCTAGAACTAGACAAGTATGATTGTATCAAATTGACGTTTAATTTAAAAATATTTACAATGATAGTTATCACAAAACAATAAATTAAATCCTATAAAAGATATATCATAATTATTCCAAATCAAATATTGAAACAGTTGAATTGAAGCAATATATTTCAAATCATAAATTGCCAATTATAATTCAAACGTCTAAAATTATAAATCACATTAAATGAAATGTTTTGTAGAATAACATATTTTTAATCAAATGTTATGACTCTAAATACTGTTTTTCAATCACAAAACTCGCAAAGTTCTTGAAAAAAATCACATATCATAATATTGCATGAACGTTTTTATAAATTTGGTTTTTATCTACAATTCCATTCGCGTTTTATCTTTGCCCTGCCCTGTTTCGTGTATTTAAAAAAAAACAATAGTCTATTTTACACAATTTATGTTTTATAGTCAGGCATTTGGCTTTACATTATTAGTTTATAAGTAATCATTGTTATAGATGTTAGTTCCACTAATTTGTTCAACAGACCTGGTACAATGTTTGAAAAGTAAAATTCGTCATCCTCAGTTTGGGCTTTTCACACGAACTAGGCCATGCTTTCACTGCCGAAACAAAACTAATTTTCAAAAAAAGTTCAGACAATTAAGAATGGTCAAGAGAATGAGAGACCTGTGACGTGAATATTCCGGCCAAGGATTTCTACGAAGGTCAGTTTTGGCATGGGTGAGGAAAGGGGGTTGACGGCCAGAGTATATAATGGGATGTGACTGTAGACAATGTGGGCATTAGCCACGGCGGTTGACAGCTGACTGACAGGCCGACAGGCCCACTCCACTGTGGACAGGCGGCATCAGATAGACCGTGTTGGGGAAGACAATGTGTCTCCGCTGTCAGGGGCTACTACTGTGATATTTCCATCCAAATGGAGTTGTGACTCACAAGGGTAAATCTTTGATTTTCAGTATAACTACAATCTTATAAATATAGTTCGTCTTATAAATATGGCTTTGTTTCCTAAACATTTATACTCACATACCCTAATACCAATAAGAAAACAGCGTCATTTTAGTGGTATATCTGGAAATATTTCTTACAGTAACCTACCATTGCATATTTCATTCTTTTACTATCAGTAACATTATTCAGTGGGAAGGAGTACAACATCACAATTTAAAATAAGTTGACCATTTATTTATGAAAATTAGTTACATGCAAAATTTATTTCTAGAAACCAGATACCGGAACCTTACAGTACATTTACTGAGTTTAACCTTTACGTTTAGTAATACACTTTTCCTACAAACCTAATCAAAAATAATTTACGATGATCATGATTTTACATTGAAACAATATATAATAACAATACGCAATATCAAATGTTATTCCCATACGTTATTGTGTATCTAAGAAAAATAATGACTCAGTTGTTATTATAAATAACAAACTTTATAGAATATAGATGAGAATTTAGTAATCTATAATAACACTGTGATGGTAAAACGAAGATGATGTTTTGTACAATCAATATCAATTTTACTGCAAGAAAGTGTAACGTTTTTTCACATGATATCAAAATAGGGGCTTAATAGTATGAGCCCTCATTGGGTGAACGCAGATTTCCTTCCCTATACTAAGGCTGAGCAATGCATAATGCTTAATGAGGAAGATGAACATTGAACTATTTTTATGATTGGCAGAGGGCAATGTTAGGAGAGTAACGAATGAATGACAAAGCTTTTATGTAAGTGTGAAAGCTTAGGACTATTTAGTCCTCTATACCACTTAATCACGCTTTTTTAGAGAATAGTGCTCCGTATGCTAAAACCTCAGACTACAATTTACAATATATGGAAATTCTTGTCCATATGAAATTTAAAGTAAAGGATGAGCAAGTACAAGTTAATGGCTGGATTAAATATAAAAAAAGGCTAGCTAGAAATTGGGTGGAATTGAATCCTCAATTAAAAAAAAAATAAAATAAAAATCAAAAAATGATATTGAAGCCTATCTCATCAGATTATGTGTATGAACTGCAGAGTGGATAATCAAGCTTATATCGTGGGGCTATTTTTATGTACTGTGGACAAGATTATATGCAAGCCTATCTCATACGACTATTTAAATTACCTGTAGAGAGAATGATATGCAAGCATATCTCATCGGATTATCTGTATTGCTGGCAAAAAAAATGAAATGCAAACCTATTTTGGTGGATTATTATTTGGCCTGCAGAGTAGATAATATGCAAGACTACCTCGTCGTATTATTTGAATGGCCTGCGGAGAGGGTAATATGCAAGCCTATCTCGTCGGATTATTTGTATGGCCTGCAGAGTAGATAATATGCAAGACTACCTCGTCGTATTATTTGAATGGCCTGCAGAGAGGGTAATATGCAAGCTATCTCGTCGGATTATCTGTATTCCTGGCAGAGAAGATGAAATGCTAACCTATCTCGGTGGATTATCGTTTGACCTGCAGAGTAGATAATATGCAAGGCTATCTCGTCGGATTATCTGCATTGCTGGAAGAGAGGATGAAATTCAAACCTATATTGGTGGAAGAAATTCAAACCTATCTCGGTGGATTATTGCTTGGCCTGCAGTGGGGAATATGCAAGCATATCTCTTTGGATTATTTGTACGGTCAGCAGAAACGTTAATATACGAACCTATCACATTTGATTGTATTGCCTGCAGAGAGAATGATATGCAAGACTATCTCGCCAGATTATTTGTATGGCCTGCAGAGTGGATTATATGCAAGCCTATCTCATCGGATTATTTGTATTTCCTGCAGAATGGATGATAAGAAAGCATATCTCGTCGGATTATCTGTATTGTTCGTAGAGAGGATGAAATGCAAACCTATCTCTGTGGATTTTTGTATTGCCTGCAGAATGGATTATATGCAAGCATATCTTGTCGGATTGTTTGTAAGATCTGCCGCGTGAATTATATGGAAGCCTACCTCGTCGTATTATTTGAATGGCCTGCAGAGAGGATGATATGCAAGCCTATTTCGTCGGATTATTTGTATGGCCTGCTGAAAGGTTGATATACTAACCTATCGCATATGATTACTAGTATGGTCTGCAATGAGAATGATATGAAAGACTATTTCGTTAGATTACTTGTATGGCCTTTAGAGAGGATGATATGCAAGCCTATATCATTGAATTATTTGTATGGTCTGCAGAAAGGTTGATATACTAGCCTATCGCATTGGATTACTTGTATGGTTTGCAGAGAATATGATATGCAAGACTATCCCGTAGGATTATTTGTATATCGCCTGCAGTGTGGATTACATACAAGGGTATGTCGTCGGATTACTTGTATGGCCTGCAGAGTGGATGCAAGCCTAAGTTATCAGATTATATGTATGGTTTGCAGAAAGGTTGATATTCAAGCCTATCTTTTTAGATCAAATCAAATCAATCAAATCAAAATCTTTATTTACTCACTCAAATATAAATCATAAGGTTACATAGATACATAGTTATATGAAGAAAATAAATACATCGATATATACAAATAAATCTACATGTTTTATATGTGAGTACCTTCCACATAAGCCCAAGGCTTGTGCGTGGAAGGGAGTTCTTTAATTCAAAAATAAAAATAGAGAATAAAAAAAAGCTCAATCTTAAACAGTACAGTGAACAATTAATACTAAAACTAATGGACTACTCTTATTCAGGATTAAATAAAAAATTCAAACTGAATAAAATACACAATTTGATGAGTTATGGCAATTTAATAAAAATAAAAACTAAACAATTTTGGATGGTATTTAAAACAAGAAAATGTTGAATGCTTTTGATTAGGGTTATTATGAAAGGAAAAAAAATGATAGATAATGTGTATGGCTTGCAGAGAGAATGATATGTAAGCATATCTTTTTTTTATTATTTTTATGGTCTGCAGAAAGGTTGATTTGGTAACCTGTGTCATTGGATTATGTAAACAGAGATAGGACGACTATTCTATTTTTGAAAATGGATTCTGAAGTGTACAGTTCCAGTAATGAACATACCAGTGCATCTTAGTAAATGACTGATATATAATAGTTTCTGCATATTAAGGTTACATATGTGTGAGACACTAAAGACCCAGAGACGATGAATTACATTAAACATGGTTTCTGAACTCATTCATGTACCATTAGCTGTTTTCATTTTCTTGCCAATTAATATACTACTGTACTTCACTCTTAATTTCTTCCTCATACAAACTACCTTAAACCAAATAATATGTTTGTTTATATTTTTAGTTGAGCTGTTGCACATAAATTAAACGAACTCTTTTATGACAGAAGTGATGTTTAGCAACGTCCAGTACTTACTGTATAATTTCCGTAGATCTGTGTATATTCAAATTACATTTATTCCGGTTTTTATTCCGAGTACCTCTTAAAGAGACAATACACATGTAACTACTGCAAAATAAATTTTACTGATATATGATCAGTAAACATTTACAAAACCTAAACCAAATATTAATTCAATGATGATTATAAAAAGAACACTTAGGCTACCCAAAACATGTGTATTGGCTTCATTTGTCTCACTTCTCCAACCAATGCATAATTTTTAATTTATTATTAAACAAAGTACAACCCATGCAGTATCAAAAACTCAAAGATCACGTTCGAACTTTGCTTTTAACATTTTCAAATAAAATAATAGTTACTGATTTTCACTATCTTAAAGGTCTTCCAAACTGAAATCCTCAATAAGGTTTGTACTGCAAAATGGAGGCTATACAAATTCTGAGAGTTGTGATTTTTCTTTACGATATAATTTTATGGGTCGAGTCTGAAATAAAACTTACGTTGAAAATACATTTAACAATATAAACACAGTCTTTATACATAGTTATAGGTGTATTAAATGGACCTAAGTAAAATGCAGTGTTCATAAATGCTAATTATCAAATTCATACTTGTGGTAATTATTTGTAGAACATTTTAAGCCTAACCTTGCTTAAAATAATTGTTATATTACTAATTACAAAAGTTATCTTGTATATTTATGAAACAAATCTTAATATCTTATAATATTGATACGGTTCAACTGGATCCGAAATAAATAAGGCAATTGTAACTCTCGATACTAACTGTTATTTTATTTACTCGCTCTGAATAACTAACTTAAATACTAAGAGATACTTTTATACTTAAATAACTGGATATAAAATATTATGACACTTGAAAACAAACAATAATTAATGCAACTTTTTATACACCAGGCTGTGTTTACGCGATATCTGACATTGCCGGGTGTACTGTCACTGTCAACGCACTGTCCTTGACTGTCACTGACTCTGCCACTCTGTAAACTGTAACACCGTAGACTAGACTGACGAGTTATTGTCCATTCGGTCGAAGTGTGTATTTATGTAGCGAATCTGTGTAAGCCTAGAAGGTTCTGGAACTGCCGAGGTGATTGCGGAAGGAGGATCTAAGTACTTCTGGGCACCAGTTTGGAAAGGTCCTGGCTCCACCTGGAGACAAACTGACTCAAATAATTATTTATTTATCTTATGTATGTTACAAAAATACAATAAAAAACAACGCTAACATACAAAGATAACCCCCATAGGGGACCTGACATTGTAGTACCTCCTAGAAGAAAATGGATTATCGTTGTATACTCGGAAGTGTGTGGAATACTCGTACGGGGAGGGGAGTACCGACGGTCATTTCCATGATAATTAACTACATTTATTTAATTCATATAAATATTATAAATAAATAATTATATGATAAAGCATTTAAATAGTATGATCAATTTATATAAATCACCATTCATTGTTAGATAATAAAATCAAGGTAGGTAATTATTTTATTTGTAAAAATATATAAGTATGTATTAAATGTTGAGTTATGGTCTATGTAATCAAATCAAAACAATAAGCATTTAACAATTTAATTACATTAATGTATAGTGCACACACACCACTAAAGATTCAACGCTTAGTGCTCAACCCTTAGGTTGGTTTGCAGTAGCTCGCCATTCAACTCTTCTGTCTGCCTTCCTCTTCATTTCCGTAAAATTAGTACAACCAATATCATTCATACTCTGCTGCATGTACGCTATCCTCGGTCGTCTCCGGCGATTCCTTCCCTCAATAGCTCCTTCTGCTATTGTTCCTATAATTTGGTTATGTCTCAAAACGTGTCCTACCAGATTGTCTCGTCTTGTCTATATGTGCCTCCATAGAGATTTAGTTTCTTTTACTATTCTTAGCACCGCTTCTTTGGTAACTTTATCCCTCCAGCTTATCTTTAGCATTCTTCTATAGCACCACATATATAGTGCCTCCAAACGCTGTATTTCCTGTGTACCAACAGTCCACGTCTCATATCCATACAGGGCTACACTTAAAACAAACACCTTCATTTTCTCACTTCCAGATTAATATTCTTGTAGAGCCCGAACCAGTATGTGGAATTACCACTGCCAAGACTGAAATACTGAACTTGGTGGGAAATCACTACCACAATAGGCAGCGGTTTCACGGCCAAGTCTTTACAAAGTCTCTGGTGAGGGGATCAAACCCTACGCTGACAAAATCACTGACCACCATGAATCGCAATGACATCAGGTTGGTGATTGCATATATTACTGGACACGGCCACTTCGGGAAACAACTGACAAAGATTGGTCTCTACAGTTAAGACACCAGTTGCCGCCTTTTGACGAGGCTCTTGAGCCTGCCGAACATTTACTAACTGATTGCGAAGCTCTGGAGCTCAAGAGAAGAAGAATATTCGGGGACGAGTTCTAAGAAGAAAGAATGGTAGCTAGTCTGGGAAAAAATATTTTAGAGCTGACTAAGTCACTTGGAATGGGTACCCCATTCTAGTAGGCAACAGGGGAGCAAGGTAAACCTAAGGATGAAGTGCAACCTAGGAATAACATCAAAGCTTTCCTTCCCCTCAACAAAGTAAACTAAACTAACTAATATCATTGATGGTGAGTAGATTCTAGTTTAGTTTGAAAGCAATTTCAGCCTGCTGTATTCTCATCACAATAACGTCCGGGCTTCTACCATCTCTTTTTATTTTGCTTCCTAAATAGGTAAATTCCTCCACCTCTTCTAACTCCTCTCTTCCAATTCTCAAACTTAGATGTTTCTGTTCTTCCTTAGATCTACATATCATTAGTCTTTCTTTTGTTTATTCTCATACCATATTGATTGCATAAAATCATTTCCATTGTGCTAAGGACATTTTCTAGATAACTTTTTGTATCTGTAATCACAACAATATCATCTGTATAACGCAGCATATCTATCCTCTATCCATTAATTTTGATTCCCCCCTCAATTATTTCAGGAAGTTGGTCTATTGCTTCCTGTATGTAAGCGTTAAATATAGTGGAGATAGAGCACATCCTTGTCTCACTCCTTTTCTGATTTTCGCTTCTTATTCCTCATAAGAGTTCTTTATCACAGCAATTTTGTTGTTGTAAAAACTATGGATCATTCTCACATATTTTTATTTTAACCCAGCTTTATTCAGCACTCTAAACATCTCCTTACAAATTACATTATCAAATGCCTTTTTTCGATCTACAAAGGCAATACGCATAACTTGGTCTTTCTGCAATTGCTTCTCGATAATCAACCTCAGTGCTAAAATTGCTTCTCTTCTTGCTCATCCCCTTCTGAATCCAAACTGAACTTCGATTAGCATGTCGTCTATTTTATTTTCAATTCCCCTCAGACTTATCTTTATTAGAATTTTTGAGGCGTGTGATGGCAGACTTATGGTTCGGTACTACCCACATTTTGTAACTGCTGTCTTCTTTGATATGGGAACAATGATGCACTTCTGCAAGTCGGTTGGTATATCATCTGTGTTACACATGGACCTTACCAATTTCAGCAGCATCGTTTTCTTCTTGTCGCCTGTTCTGCTGGTATATCATCAATGCCTGTTGCTTTGTTATCCCGTAAATATTAAGAGCTTCTCAAATTCTTGTAGAATGACTTCTTCTTTATCATCTTCATCTGTTTTCCTTTTTTTCCTATTACGTCATCAGATGGTGGTGATCCCTCATACAATTCCTCAATTTATTATTTTCTATCTCTTTACCGCCTCTTTGCCAAACAGATATTTTCCGTCTTTATCTTTTATAGTACCCGACATTACTTTGGGTTTGTTAAATAATTTGTGTTCTGTCCTAGAGGCAGCATCAATTTTTCTTTCACTTCGCTGCTCATTTCCTCAAGGAGTTTTTCTTTTACTTTCCCAGCATCTATATTCTCCAAGTTTCTTAGTTCTGTATTCGGCTAACACTTGTTCATCATTTGAATTTTTGTATAGTCTTCTGTTCCCAGTGAACTGAATAACATCTGGTGTAATCCATTTCTTCTTGTTATTAGGTTTAGTTTTCCCAACTATGCTTTCTGCTACTTAGAGTAGCAGGTTTAATTTTTATCCAATTAATTCTCTTTTATTCCACCCTGTTAGATGTTTTCAGCTACGTTTTCTGTTTCCTGTGAATAAAATCATTTCAGTTCATCAATTTTTAGATTTTACAAATCCCATTTCTGATTTACTCTCTTTGATTTAAAGCATTGTAATCTAATTCAACTTTTCACCATACAACAAACATATATTAAATGACCCATACGCGTGCCGTAATATTAAACCTCACACCCATTCAAACATGGAAAGAAGCATTTACTCACCCACCCACCTACAGGTACCATGGTATTGGCACACACAATGACCCATAGTATTGACCCACCAACACATCCATATATGTTCAGTGCTATACCCATCCACCCAAACAAGTAACATATTATAGACCCATACACGATCATTGAACTGACCCACCCACCAAATCATACGCGTACAATGGTATTGACGCTCACTCCCACCCATGCAGTCATCTTCAGTATTTCATTAGTAATTTGAGTTAAAGAACATTTTAAATGATTTAAATGTATATAAATATTAACGTGAGAAAATCAAACAGATAACTTAATGATTGTTATTCCTGTTTAAACAAATTTGAAATGACATTAAGGAATTAATATAACAATTTTTTCAATTAACACTAAACTAATGACAAGCAGTGCGGATCCTTGGTGGTTGTATAGACGGTACTAATTACAAGCAGCTCATTTGCCTATTCAACGGCAGGAATACCAAGTACTGTACTCTACATAGCTGTGATTGGCGTACATGAAATCTGTACACAGCTGTGTTACTCTAATCGGAGGCAGTAATAGATACCAGAAACACCAAGTACTGTACACTGCATAGCTTCGATCGGTCTACACAAAACCTCTACACAGCTGTGTTACTCTAATCCGAGGCAGTAATATATACCAGGAATACCAAGTGCTGTACTCTACATAGCTGTGATCGGCCTTCACCAAACCTGTACACAGCTGTGTTACTCTAATCCGAGGCAGTAATATATACCAGGAATACCAAGTGCTGTACTCTACATAGCTGTGATCGGCCTTCACCAAACCTGTACACAGCTGTGTTACTCTAATCCGAGGCAGTAATATATACCAGGAATACCAAGTGCTGTACTCTACATAGCTGTGATCGGCCTTCACCAAACCTGTACACAGCTGTGTTACTCTAATCCGAGGCAGTAATATATACCAGGAATACCAAGTGCTGTACTCTACATAGCTGTGATCGGCCTTCACCAAACCTGTACACAGCTGTGTTACTCTAATCCGAGGCAGTAATATATACCAGGAATACCAAGTGCTGTACTCTACATAGCTGTGATCGGCCTTCACCAAACCTGTACACAGCTGTGTTACTCTAATCCGAGGCAGTAATATATACCAGGAATACCAAGTGCTGTACTCTACATAGCTGTGATCGGCCTTCACCAAACCTGTACACAGCTGTGTTACTCTAATCCGAGGCAGTAATATATACCAGGAATACCAAGTGCTGTACTCTACATAGCTGTGATTGGCCTTCACCAAACCTGTACACAGCTGTGTTACTCTAATCGGAGGCAGTAATATATACCAGGAATACCAAGTACTGTACTCTACATAGCTGTAATCATCCTACACTAAATCTGTACACAGCTGTTATACTCTAATCCCAGGCAGTAATAGATACTAGGAATACCAAGTTCTGTACACAGCATAACAGCAATCCATATACACCAAACTTCTACACAGTTGTGATACATTACACAGTGGCAGTAATATATACCAGGAATACCAAGTACAGTACACTGCATAGCTGTGAACGGTCAACACCAAACCTGTAATCAGTGGTGTTACACTACACAAAGCCAGAAATATATACTAGGAATACCAAGTACTGTACACTGCATAGCTGCGATCGGTCTACACCACACCTGTACTCAGCTGTGTTACACTACACAAAGGCAGTAATATATGCTAGGAATACCAAGTACTATAAACTGCATAGCTGCGATTGGTGTACACCAAACTACTATACAGCTGTGTTACACTACCAATACACAGCTCTTTGTACCAAGTAATGTACTCTACATAGCTACAGTTGTATGTACTGTACACTGGCTATGGGCGGGTGGGTGGGTCAATACCATTGTACGTGTGTATGGGTGGGCGGGTGGGTTAATACCATCGTATGTGTATATGGGTGGGCGTGTGGGTCAATACCATTGTACGTGTGTATGGGCGGGTGGATGGGTCAATAACACTGTACGTGTGTATGGCGGGCGGGTGGGTCAATACTATTGTACGTGTCTATGGGCGGGTTGGTGGGTCAATACCACTGCACGTGTATTGGTGGGCGGTGGGTCAGTACCACTGTACGTGTATGGGTGGGCAGGTGGGTTAGTACCACTGCACCTGTATGGGTTGGTGGGTGGGTCAGTACCATTGCATGTGTATGGGTGGGTTTGTCAGTACCGTTGAACATGTAAGGGTTAACACATACTAGGAGATCAAAGGAAATTATGTCATGTTTTCCCAGATACCCAGCCATACGATATTCAGCCTTATTGCATTCGTTCTGTGGCTACTACAATACTAATCCGGGTTCTTTCCAGCCAATACTACTGGACGTGTATGAGTAGGCGGGTGGGTCAATACCACTGTACGTGTGTGAGTGGGCGGGTGGGCCATTACTACTGTACATGTATGGGTGGACGGGTGGGTCAATACCACGCCCACCCATACACGTACAGTGTCAACCACAATTGAAGAGAGGTTGACTTTGCATGCTCTCCTGCAACCCACGCAAAGTCAACCTCTCTTCCTGGGGTTGACTCTGGAACTACTTGTAAGCCGTCTACTATTAGTCTACAGTTGTCACCTATCCAGGATATTATGGAGATCTAGTCATTCTTATCTACACAAATGCAGTAATATATACTAGGAATACCAAGTACTGTACCCAGCATAGGTATGATTGGTCTACACCAAACCTGTACTCAGCTGTGTTACACTACACAAATGCAGTAATATATACGAGGAATACCAAGTACTGTACACTGCATAGTTGTGATCGTTCAACACCAAACTACTATACAGCTATGTTACACTACACAAAGGCAGTTATAGATACCATCCTTTAAAGCTGATAGCAAACAGAGTTTGTCTGACCTAGAGGTGATTTTCGTTTCTGAGAATTTCATTATTCATTATTTATCTCTAAGACGCCGTTCGTAGATATATGGGCAAAATGAGGGGTGAATGAGTGTGAAGAGTGTAAATGAACGAGTGTAGTCATTTTTACTATCTGAGTTCGACTTAGCTCAGAAAAGACTATTTATAAATAGCCCAATAGCCAGGGCAATTATTGGACCAACATGCTTTACGTGGAATTCGAACCACGTAAAGTTGGTCTGATTTTCAGTTAACTAATAAGTCTGACACTCAGTTCTCTTCTCTACACAACATTCTCTACACTACCATCCAATATGGACACCCCAGACTTCTTTTGTAGTGTCCATGTCGATGGCAACCATTGAGCGGCCGCCGTGTCGGTACTAAGAGGACCAAGTATGGAACCTATCACCTACAATCTCCCAAACACTTTGTCCCCAAGTAACTGGCTTACAGCACTACGCCACCAGTGCCGACATATACATGATATTCAGAATGGATTGAATTGATTGGTTAGTTTCGGAGCCATATATAACAGCAGTTTCTGCCTTGAGAACTCCTAGTGCTTCATTTGCAGTGGTTTGGTTCGTCGTCAGTCTCACAGATTCATTGAAATATGACGAATATAAGTCTCTTTAGAATATTTTGAACTTGATGGTATTCGTGGTGTTTGACATGAGATCTACGCCTTTGACTTTGATAAGTGAATTGTCCCATTTGTTTAATTCCTTTTCCATTTCCTGTTTCTTTTTCCATTTGGCTACGAAGTTTATACATGAAAGTTGAGACTCATTTGCAATTCCATGTACGTCTAGACAATTTTTTCTTGTAAGCTGTAAATCGCTTGACTTTTTTGTAGTCACCAAGTGATTGCAGCCTACTCACTTGTTAAAATTCTGAATCGAAGCCTCCCACGCCACTCGGAAAATCTCTTAGTCTAATTAGACTTGGGGAGTAAAGGGTAGCATAAGGGATGTCCAACGAAAATAAAAAAAATAAATAAATAAAAAACACTACAAAAATGCTGTGGCCACAATTTTATAATTATTGTTTTTCTTTTTATGTCAGGTGAAAACTATTATATTTTCTCTTTATATGGTTTTTTATTAGGAATTTGAAGATAGATTATGGCGTTTATCATAATTTTTATATTATTATGAAGTTTTGTTCTTATTCATGAGAAATTTATAAGTTTCAAATCATTTTAGAGCATTTATTTTATTTTTTCTGAATATTCGCAATAATTGGAGAGTTATTTAAAACCTTAAGAGGTGATTATTTTTTGATAAACTATACAATTTGGCATTTTCATAAAACGCAATGATCTTAAAAAATGTGTACTAATATTGGATAAATAGAATTATATATTATGTTATTACTGAAAAATAATAAATAGTGACAAACATTATCAGAAGGCTCCATTTTTATACTAAACCTTACAAAAGCATAGTTAGCATACACATATCTACATTCTACTGGCAATGGCAAACACTACATTTTCTATACATATTAATTGATTACTTGAAAAGAACATTTCAGTTTTATCAATTGTTTATCAAAGTATTCAACTAATAAAATAGATCAACTAAGAGTCGGTCACGTGACCTGATGGATCTGAGACTGTGAGGGTAATGTAGAGGGTGATATACTTGATAAACGCCCCACATCACCCTTTCGTTCCACGATTACTCGCCCTTGCTTCTTGAAAAACTTCCTTTCCTCACCAATCTAAACTCCCATAATTCGTGTTATTAATGTGAATTATCTTCATCTTCATTATTATAAATGTAATGGTTGTGTTTATGAATGAATACAATGTTGCTAGGTAATAAACGTACATTTTCAAAATATAGTTATATTTTATTAGATTACATTGTTAGCAATGTTTCATACAAAATTATTTGTTTACTTTCTTTATATTTCTAGCCCTAATGATGCTATTTTCTCATATACATGTTAGTGTTTTAATAACTATCTATTTAAACTGGTATTTTTATATAATGAGTGAGCTGATAATACTTTTCTTCAGCTATCAAAATGTTAAATCTGATCTTAAGAAACGTATGTGGTTTTGATTAAGGAACTAAATAAAATACAAACAAACTATCCGTAAATTGGCATTACGAAGTAAATTTCTACATCATCTCTCTAACCATGTCCGACAAGGACTTACGACTTACGGGTGGACATACGTACCATTTTAAATATGAAAATCTTATTAATAAGAACAATTTGTCTTGGAAAATGAAGTCAGTAGTTTACGTCAAACCAATGTTTTATGTTTGAAGAAGATTGTGCATTTGAAAAGGAAAATGTTGCAGCCAAAAGGAAAATAATATCAAATTGTTTGTTTTAAATATATTTAAGAAAACAGTTTGATTTTGTAAAATACATCTGTTAAAAAAACTACGTTGATATAATTAGCAACTTCTGAAAAATTACCTAACTGTAATTCTGATTGATAGCTTGAATGTTCGTAAAGGCAAGATGGACTCATTGCATGAGGACCAATAGCTGAATGATGTCACATGTCATTCATGTGTTCAAGGCTGCCAGAATAACATTGCACGTAATGATAGCCTTAAACTGATAAGCTGCCTAGTTGTCTATTTCTAAATCTCATGAATTTAAGTTGAATATGAATAAACTTAATACAAGAACTATAAAGTACTTCTTTTTGAGTAATTTACAGTAAATATAGATTTAAAGTGATGATTGGTAGAGGCACTCACTTAGGCTTACTTCGATCGCCAACAACGCCAAGAAATAGTATAATTTATACTCACCAAAAAGTGAAAATAGGATATTATGCAAAAAATATTCTGGTATATTTGGTATAAGTGAAAAACCTGCATTTAAATGTCATGTAGTTTGTAAGAGAATAGTTTTACGTTAGTCTGTACTGGAGTACATCTCAGAATGATTGTAAATTATTTCATACTAGCATGTAATGGCAGATGCCTGGTAAATGTAACACAATCACCCACACAGTGTATCTGAGGATCTGTTGGGTTCACGCATGTCTCGGAATTTAGAACTATCCAGGTTTTTAAGAGTGTTTTGGACATTTGGAAACATTAGTGATTTGGAATCATTATCGATTTGGAAACATTATCGATTTGGAAACATTATTTATTTGGAAACATTATCGATTTGGAAACATTATCGATTGGAAACATTATCGATTTGGAAACATTATTGATTTGGAAAATTTATTGATTTGGAAACATTAGTGATTTGGAAAAATTATTGATTTGGAAACATTAGCGATTTGGAAACATTATTGATTTGGAAACAATATCAATTTGGAAACATTATCGATTTGGAAACATTATTGATTTGGAAAATTTATTGATTTGGAAACATTAGTGATTTGGAAAAATTATTGATTTGGAAACATTATCGATTTGAAAACATTATCGATTTGGAAACATTAGCGATTTGGAAACATTATTGATTTGGAAACATTATCGATTTGGAAGCATTATCGATTTGGAAACATCGATTTGGAAACATACTAGCCAATTTAAACATAACGACGCTTTAATGGCTAAATATTATCCATCATGATTGTACTTGTAGAGAACTTTTACAGGAGCTACTTTAAAAAAACCCCAAAAGAATTAATTACTCTAGATGATAAACCTGCACCATTAAAATTGTATTGATTAAAATAACGTGAATGTTTCAGCTTCTGAAGGAGACTTCCTGATTGAACTTTCTTGTAATTATGGACTGAAATATACTCCTCTCACTTAACTTTATTTCATATACATTTTAAATCCTTTAGTGCGTAGGTTTAAAGGAAATGATGGATAAAGCCAATAATATATTTATATAAAAAGACTTTCTCTAGTTTAGATCTGTCTACCAAAGTATGGAAATAAGTTCATCGTAAAACAAAACTTCCATTTAAAACTATCTATTGTCCAACCAGACAGGTATGTAAGTTGAATACACATAATAAACATTATAAATTGAATAGAATAATTCTTTGTTGATCTTCAGTTGTTCAAGCAATCATTATTAACATAGTTTAAAGTCAAGAAGAACATGTCTTTATGAAGAAGTTGAACTTCCTAGAAAACACACCAGCAGTGTAAAGCTTGGCCAGACCATGCTTCCAAGCTTCGTGTTAAGTAATACTGACCACCCTGATTACAGTTGCATGTACATTGGACAGTCCTATTTTCTTTCTCCAAAATCATCAATTCCTGTTAAGTGATTTACATGTTGTTAGCATATTATTCAATAGTTATAAATGAATTACTTAGTTCGCTTGGAAATCACTGTGGTCATACTAAACTAATCTAACGAATTGACTTTATAGGGGTTTTCGTTAGCTGTTCAAAGCTGCACATCCCCCTCTTTGCTATTAGCTGAAATGCAGCTTTCTATCTATTTTTAAATCACAATACAAAATTGTAGCAACGAGGGAAAACAAAGATAATGAGTGATCACAATAAATCTACTTAAAATCTAAAGTTATTTGATATCAATATCTATAGTGAATTTACCAGTGGCCTTAACAGGAGGGTTCCTACGTTACCGTAAGGTAACGGCGTGGCTGTTCCTTGGATGGATGACCAGTGAGGTATCCTGTTCTTGCAAGCAACCCACCCACTCGTTCACTTGTGGTGGGTCAAAAGTCCCCCATAAGCCACTATCCCTTTTGTTAAATCTTGAAAACCTCATCTTGGTAATTCAAAAGGCAAATGTGATAACAAGTTTGACTTTGTCTATTTTCCATTTGACAGGAAGATTCTGTGCGTCTCAGAAGCCATGTTCTAGAACACGAATGAATTAATCGCATAAACAACTGAATAAGTAAACGAAGATATATCTAAATGTTGTACCTATATTTCTGCCAGCAGTAAAAATAAAAATAGATCCCATACACGTTCAGTGGTATTAACTCACCCACCAATACATGTACAATGGTATGAACCCACACGCCTACCCATACACGTACAATGGTTTGAACCCACACGCCCATCCATACACGTACCTGTTATTGTTATTGCCTGATAATCATTGTATGTACCCACCCGCCCACCCGTTCGCGTACTTCGTTATGAACCCACCTACCCACCCATACACGCACAGTGTTATGAACCCACCTACCTGCCTATTCACATAGAGTGTTATGAGCCCACCCACCCACCCATACACATACGATGGTATGAACCCACACGTCTACCCATACACATACAGTGGTATGAACCCACACGTCTACCCATACACGTACAGTGGTATGAACCAACCCACTCACCTATACACATATAGTGTTATGAACCCACCTACCTACCTATTCACGTAGAGTGCTATGAGAGTAAACTTCAGAGATCCTTTAACCCCTCAATACTGCTGTTTTAACAACTTAATTCCAGTACAAGTAGCTTTTGAAAATAATTATTTAGCCTAGATTTCATCAGATTAACGTTTTTCAGTTTATAAGAAAAGTTAAATCTTCAAATAATTTACAGACACATAATGTTTGTAAAAGCACTACCTTTTAGTAAATTCATAATAATATTTTACAGGTACGAAACACTTTTAACTAGGCTATGAAAGTATTGTAGTGAAATACCCACTCACTACAATCCCAATCACTATTCAGTTGATCCCCTAGTGTAATCCCTTACACATCGAGGGATGTTGGAGTGTGTCAGTAATGGACTGCAGGTAAAGTAATAGCAGTCACTATTTCCCGTACAGGCTGAGACAAATCTCCAGCATTTTAATAACTCTTTTTGCAAAGTATATCTGAAGATAACTCTCAGCTAATATACTTCAACGATTTTTTAGTTTTGTATTTTATTATTTTATTTTATTGCCTTTTTTACAGTTTTATAATATGTTTTAGAATACAGTAATTTATATTATAACGTGCTTTCAGAATCAAATTTTACTTCTGTAAAGTTGTTTTAATAGTTACTGTACATCCAATTATTTTCCATTAGTATCTATTATTTTCATATGTATTTATTTATTTTTATTCATAAGACGTCGATCGTCAAGATATGGGTGAATGTCGATTTTAAATGAGTGTGATGAGTGTACTTTCCTTAGAGAGTGTCGTTAGTTAATAGGCCAATGACAAATGAACAGCCGGTGGTTATCAGCTGATCCTTCTCAAAATGTATTGACTCTGATTGGGATCGAACTTAGAACTTTTAGATTATGAAGCTGGGATTTATCCTACTACGCTGCTGACGAATTATCATTAATACTATCCGTATTATTGATAAATCCTAACATGTATAGTGATAATAAAGAAAAAATAGTCAATGTTTCAAAAATGACTACAATTTCACCGACGGGAGACACCAATTTGGTTTTATATACGTTTGGGTTTTCAAAACAGTTCATGTGTATACAGATAAATGTATGGTATGTTCGTTAGTGGAGACAGGAGAGAAGGTGGGGTGGGGGAAAGGAATGGTGATAGTACACGCAAGTGAAGGTGCAAATAACCAAAGGCATGTATCTAAGCCCACACCATAAAAAAGTTGAAAAAATATAAAAACATTAAACAAAAAAAGTTGAAAAGCTATCAAATACAAAAGTACTTAATGAATCTTTATGGAGAGTGAGAAGTTAGGACATTGCACGAAATTAAATATAACTGGACAATGCATAAATTATAACAATATTTTTGTCATCAAAGTAAGAATTGAACTAAATAAACTTTTTTTATGGAAGATCTCAAATCTGCTACTTTTTTATTTTTGCTTATTAGAGCTTGTAAAATAAAATCAAGAGGTAAGAATATGCTAAATAAATAACCTAGTAGTAACTCTTGTTTGTTTTCGTGTGTGTTCTTCTAATTTTTTCGTTGTTAAAACATGTTTAGGGATGAAATGCGTATACTGACATGGTAGTGTAGTGATCAAATGTACCGTAGGATTAAGAGTCAACATTTTGGTATATGAAAAATAGCCTCGATATAAGTTCGATGGTGTCAAAGCGAAGAAAACACAGAGGTCCAATAGTGCACTGAATGTGTTTCGAATAGATATTTATCCTTTTTTCCAAACTGCTACTGAATCCATATATATATAGCCACTGAAAATATTTCATATATATTTATGGAATAAAACCGAATAAAATAATGTGACAGGACATATAGATATTAACATAAATATAAAAACAAAATCAAGAAAGAACGCATTTTTTTTCTAGAACTATATAGGTTACAGTATATGATTTTGTAAATATGTATTCGTGATGGAAACGGTACAATAAAATCACGTTTAAAATGGTCTAAATGAGCGAAGCAAAACAAGTAAACATTGATTGTTTTGTCTGGATTATTTTCCGGTGTATTTAGCAAAATCAAAAACCAAACATCAGTTTTGCCATAGTTACATTCAGTCAAAAGAGGAGCACCACCCCTCCTCAGGAGCCGAGATTCTACATGTGCATACGTCCAAATCGTATTATATTGGTACGTTTTCCTTAGTTTTCAAACTAAATTCTAGCCCATTTAAGTGGAAACAAAATTAGCGCTATCCAATGAAATGACATTTTGTTATATTCGCACCGCCCAGGGCCAACTATGGCGGAACTTGGTATAATCTACTCAGTCACCGCTAACTTCACCACCCATCACCCTGTCAATTTGTACGTGACTGGAACTTCTTATCACTTTCATTTATATTTTAAGATCAGCTCCCAGTTATTTACTTTGATTTCTATATCAACACAGGATGTGTATAAATTATATACCAACAATACAAACACTTCAAAAAATCAACTTAAATTAATATGTTTTTAAAAAATTGCCCTGTAGTGGTTAGTTGAGGCCCAGCTTCGTAAGATAAAGGTTCTCAGTTCAATCCTAATGAAAATCATAACACATTTTGAAAGGGATCAGATTTTAACCACAGGCTATTCATTTATCATTGGGCTATTAATTTTTGACACTTTCCAAGGATGTTTGGTCTCAGTTTGTAACAATGACTACATTCGCTCATCTACAATCATCACACTCATTATAAATTCATATAGGCCCATATATTGACGATCAGTGTCTTAATAATAAACAAATAAACATATTTTGTATACGTATAAGTAAATAGGCTGCCAACGATAGGAGCGGCCGTAGATAAGTAGCGCTGGCTTGCCACGCTGCCGGTCCGGGTACGATTTCCGAAGTGACCTCTAATAGATTGTGCCCTGCCACTCCCGTGGTTCGGAAGTCACGTAAAGCCGTTGGTCCCCAGGTTAAGTGTTAGAGAGGGCTCCTTAGTCCTAACTTCGCCTGGTAAAATAAGACAATCTTTAACTTTTTAAATTTAACAATTGTCTGTTCAAAAGGACGTAAATTTCGTTTCGTAACCAAGCTCCTGTTTGTGGTGAAGATTCTAGCAAAATGTTAGAAATATGTTTTGAAAGGTTATTAGACGAAACAATAGCCTGTTTATAGGAAGTAAAACTGAAATTATATGTGTTTTACCAACAAATTATCAATAAAAATGTATGTAAATCCAGTAATTTTAACTTTAAAACTTTTTTTATTTTTTAAAAGGAGGCCGATTTAAATTTAGTACAAGACGAGGTCCATCTTGTACTCTTGCACTAAATATGTAAAAAATACTTGAGAAAAAAAACAGCCATACTAAAAGTTGAGTAATAAACATTGCAAACTGACTAACTATTAGGGCGGTTCATATAATATAAATATCCATCTAATACTTATCGGGAAATTACTATACATTTGACAGGTTAAAACGGATTATGTTAATCTTTAATATGATGGAAGGAGACAAATATCAAAGTTGCAGACATTTTGGCAGCTCTATATTAAGTTTATGTCAGCCTCTCCAGGGCTGCCATACTTGACTTCTGCGACGTGCCAATTTATAAGTGGGAAACTTTACTGGGATTTCCTAACTTGACCAATAACAGGTTGTTTCTATCCCTAGAGTGTAATGCACTCAGTTTTATATAACAGTGAAAATGTCTTGCGGAGGAATTAAAGTAATACTACTTCCTTTTTATTTTTTAAACTTAAAGCTACAATATTATTTTATTAGTTTCAGGAAATTTTTAAATTGTAATAAATGTGAAGAGTAATCATATTTTGAGACAATTACATAGTGTGTTAGTAACTTACTAGTTTTATGTTAAAAATGTCTTACTAATTATTATTTTAGAAACATAAAATAATCATATCATTTAAAATAACCATAAAAATATAAATATCATTTAAATTCGCTCATTTAACGAGTTTCATATAGCCTAAAATCATTTAACTTTTTTTAATTCTAGTTGTTCTTAAAAGCAAGCCTTAGCTAATAGCGTTATCCAATTAGTGTAGACCGCAACAAAATAATCCGATGACATTTTAGGCGGTGTTGCCATTTCGTTTCTGAGAACCAACCCACCACATGTATCATCTATACAAGTATGCGTATGTTCAATACTGTCAACTGTATGATAATATTTAAAGACCTCTAGAATTTAGTGGTAAAATTAACTATGGTATGTGTTAATCCTGTAATTGTTTATAGCATTATAATAATATAAATATTTTATATTCTGTAGAAAGTACAATTAGATAATGTTTATCAGATGAAATAGCTGTTTTTATCCGTGATTATATCACTAAATATATATAACCAAAACACGTGTATTATAACAAAAACACGGTGACTATTTAAGTATTACGACGAGACTGCGCAGTACACTATGATGTCATTTGGGTGAAAACAGTTGGTTTGTTTTTTCTATCAAATACTGGTAACTAAATCCACCAATTACATAGAAGCATTCAGCTGAATAGTTAAGCTAGATATTTACCACTTATGAAGCTGGAATTATAACTATGGGATTTTTTTTTTTTTAAGGAGAGGCCAACCTCCTTCTTGACCTTACCCTGCCCATTCCTCATAGACTACTGATCTGTGCGAGGAACTTGATCAGACAGAGTAAGGGGGTGAACCAGTACAATAGAAGGTGAATATTAGAGATAAATACTTCCAGTCTAGGCCGGATTCGAACTAGCGCTATCTTTAACCCAAGCTCAAAGTCCTGACGCCTTAGACCACTCGGCCACCGGCTCGCCCTAGTGGCGAGAAAAAAAAATTAGAACAGTATTTTTATGTTTATTTTTGCAATATCGACAATTCGACGTCATTATAGATGTGCGTGATACCTACCGTCTTCTTTTCTATGTACCGTGGTTTAGAGATAATAAATAATAATGTTTGTTTACTGTGACAGATTTTTAGACAAATCATCAATATTTTCAACATATTTATTTTTGACAACATTGCTGAAGTGAGGAAGGGGGCTTCACATGCCACAGCTATCATCGGACTATTTTTGTGTGGTTTACATTAGTGAATATAAGCTGTAAAAATTATATTAGCAAAATAATATTAGAACAACAGATAGAAAGAATAGAAGATAGAATAGAAAAAACAAATAATATTGCAGTACATAAACACAAAATATAGAAACACAAATTATAATTAATTGTTTGCATAAGTATGTAGTGCGATAAGGGGCAAAATAGTGCAGTGTAAATGAGTGCAAGTTGCCCTACATTTCGAACAATACACGTCTGTTATTGTTGTTATTTAACAATGAGAATGCACAATTAGGTATATTGTTGTCTCATACATTATTACATTTACTAATGTCACTTTGATGACGTGAAAAGAGGATATTTTAACTTGTACATTCTACTTGCACTAGATCAATTATGCTAAAATATATTTAATAAATGATAAATATGTAAATTCAATAATCTAGAAATAATACCATATTCCAGAATTGTTTTTGAATGTTTTTAGAAAACACATTTCCATATTTTTAAGAAATTACGGAATGATATCTATTTAATCGGACGACATTTCAGATGATTATAAGTTGCTCTAAGATATTATACATTTAATTATATCGTGTCTGACTAAAATTTAAAAAAAGTTTCCAATGGTTTTTGGTAACTACCATTAGTTCAAGCTATTAGCATTCCACGTAATTTTTTGTTTTTGTTTCAGCTTTAAATAGAGGATATACAAAATAGATTGGCAATATGGAATCATGGTTCAACTCCTGTGCCCCATCAGCCATGTAATCCACAGATGATGTCAGCGGATTATGGTTAGGAACAACCGGGGTCGGGATGATGATTAGATCCATATATCGGACCTAGCCTTATAATGGAATACTGTCAGTGGCATAGATATAGGATGCTAACAGGTTTTAAAGCTGTCATAAGTCTAATGGAACTATACATAGATAAAATATCTAATATGTAAATATAAACCAGTCTGCAAAATTAATTTACTTATGTTAAAATAAATATATTGTGAATAAATTAATTAAGCTGTTTTGTAATTAATTTCAAATTCAAACAAAATAACTTTAATATTTATTGTTTCATAATTTAATCATATAATACAGGATGTCCGGGCTAGAAGTATCAATAAATAAATATCTCCATCAGGAGTGTTCAATTTTTGTTGTTGCAATTAAAACTACAAATGGTAAGTAATTATAGCAAGATTGTATGTATAAAGTTTAATGGTCATATCTCACACACAATGCCAAAAAATTACCAGTTAAAGAAAATGCAGTCTTTCCATGTGACTAAGCTAATTCATCTCTGGTGGTAACAACAACTTAGCTAATGTGATTATAAACCTTATGATGATGTTTACTGAGAAGTCAGCTGATTACAACACCATTGTTGGCTTTAAATTCGTATAATTGACTATAGTCATTCTGCTGTCACAGTTGTCATTTGGCTGTAAGTTTCTTATGTTAAAAAAATTTGGATGCTACAGCAAAAGGATGGTACAGTGCGTGTTGTGGCTTGCAGAGTACAAATCTGTAACTCGTGTTCAACGTCGGGCTCGTCGTGATTACAACATTAATCCACCAACTTCAAAGACAATCTTACTGTGGGACAGAAAACTTCAAGCTAACGGAACTCTGATTAAAAAAACTGGAAAGCATGTAAAGAAGCAATTAAATGTACAAGCAATTAACAATGTGCTAAATCTTTTTAATAAAACTTCACGTACATTAATTCTTTTAGATTCTTCTAGATTACTGCAAATTCATAAACCAACAGTTCAGGACAGAAAAGGCTAACATTTCATGCATATAAAATTCAGCTGCTTCACCAAATAATGCCAGATGATCATCCTTTGAGACTAGAATTTGCTAACGAGATTTTGGATTGCAATAATGAAAATCCCACATTTCTTCAAAATGTAATTTTCAGTGACGAGGCTACTTTTCACCTCAGTAGAATAATAAACTGACACAAATGTCATATTTGGGGATCAATAAATCTGCATGCCTCAGTAATGTATGAAAGAGACACACACAAAATAAATGTTTGGCTGGGACTTATGCACAATGCAATTATTGGGCCATTTTTTTATTTTATTTTTTTTTTTTTTTTTATTGAACAAACAGTAACAGGCCACATTTATTTGGACATATTACAAAACTTTGCAGTGCCCCAAATACCAGAAGAAATCATTTTCCAGCAAAGATGGTGCTCTACCACACTACCACAATGATGTTCGGGATTTTCTTAATGAGCAATTCCCTGGTCGTTGTATAGGTAGAAGAGGGCCTATTGCATGGCCGGCAAGATCACCAGATAGACCCATTAAAATAAAAGGGTGGGTCAAGTTTTATTTTCACCTAATTTTCAAAACTAGGCGTACGTGTTCAAAATATGAAAAGAAAACTCAATTTGTAAAATGACACATCATACACTAATTTCAGTCAATAAATAACGAAAAAATATGGATTCATAAATAACATTGTTCTTATGTGATTAAAACCAACATGGCCGGCAGCCTCTACAGACTTTCAAGAGGGCTAGTGAAAATACAGCAGTGATCCTTCAACATCAGTGTGTCTAAAAATGAGAAGTAGTTTCCAGAGTTGATTTGAACAATCATAAGCTAACTTTTATCAACGAACCCCAGGTTTTACGCACTTAGCAAACATACGTACAGAGGTATTGACCCACCCACCTACCCATATACGTACAGTGGTATTGACCCACCCGCCTACCCATATACGTACAGTGGTATTGACACAACCACCCACCCATATACGTACAGTGGTATTGGTACGTTGGTAAAGGGGGTGGGTGGCCCCTTTGGATTTCATTGTATGGGATTCATCAAAGATTTCGTGTACCAGGAAAGAGTACAATGTTTACGGGAACTAAGGCATATGATTGTGGCTGCAGTTGAGAGGATACGCCAGAAATGCTCGCAAACACATGGCGGGATATTAAATACCGGTTGGCGGTGAGAGCGACTTATGGTGATCACATTGAACTTTACTAAATAAGTTAAAAATCTTGGTTGTATTTGTAACATGTTAGCGTAGTTATTTTAAAATTAATATTACATTGTTATACCAAACGAGTTAGTTATTTCATGATACCTCTAGCCCGAACACCCTGTATATCTGTACAGTTATTATATCAAATATTCCAGGTGGCAAAAAATATTGTTGATGAAATTCAAAATAATGCACTCATTTTAATACTGCCACCATTATGGTTCAAACTCCTCACCATATTACCCGTTCCTTCGACCTTAGGTTAATGTCTCTTATAAGGTCTTCTCCATACCAGGCCACAATCCTTCCCACATACCATAAGGTAGCAACTCTTTCGAGTTATCATTTACCATAAGAATTTAACTCTAGACGAGACCTCCAAACGTAACGTTCTTTCAAGTGTCACTCCATCCCAGGAACTCTTTCACTAACACTTCACTCAGGTGTAAGTGAACAGTGGAATAGAGTTATTACACTGCTCCTTTTAGTCACCCTAAGGTAGAAACTCTTCCAACTTTATAGAAACCATAGACATTCGACTATTGATGATTCCTCCCAATCAACACACGGTGATGGTTTTTTTAAGAACTCCCCCCCTCCAGGCCAAAAACTCTTGCAAGCACTCCCATCCACTCTAGACATATGTCTCTTAATGAGCTCTTCCACCCACCCTTGGATAACGGTTCCTTTAGATCTCCCATCCACCCTAGACATAATTCTCTTGTTAAGTTCTTTAACCCATCCTAGAACACTTAATCTTGATGAACTTGCACATCCAATCAAAGGTATCTGGTCATCCGAGCTCTCCACATTATACATCTCTTGACGGTTCTCCTTCCCGGTAATGGTTTCTCTAAGCTCCCCCCACCCTGAACCCAGGCTAGGGCCACCACCCTCCCAAGTCATACGACCCCATACGAGTTTTTCTTCCCACGCTACGTATGTAGTCCGCTAGGTATTTTGTATTTCATATTATTTATCGTGAGTTCTCCTAACCAGGCATACGACTGAGTACGATCGTATTTTGGGTAACAACTCAACAATTCTAAATACCGATATTTGGTTCACTTCTCATACAAGTAACATTTAAATAGTTTTTCTTTCTATATACTCATTTTTCATGTAGTACTTGTATCCACCGAATACAATTATTCGTCGAAAGTCAAATACCTGTCTATGCAGAAAGTATGTGCACATGTGGGGGTGACACGTTCTATTAATAAACTAATATATCCATTAAAAATCCACCTACAAAAATTGGTTTCCCCATGTTATAAGGAATTACAAAAAGGTCTTAGAATTAAAACCCGCTGTTAAAAAGTATTTTTAATGTCTTTTCCATTTCCACGCCCCGTCCCACATACGTCTAATCTGATCACCTACGCTGGAGGGCTGCTAACTTCACCGCCTACCAAGTGGGATGGTTCTCTTATCTCTTCTAAAACGTTGCCTTCGGCCAAGAGTAGTTTTTTATTGAGTTAATATTTTTGTTTATCTAAACGTATTTCGAGTATGTTGGTAAATAAAAAGTTTTGGTGAAGTAAAACGTAATGAGATATTTAATATTGTACCACTTCGTGAAAGTTATTCTAATCTCGTCGTGTGTGATTTAGAGGAATATACTTTGGGTTAAGAAAATAATGAAAAGAACTTTTCTCTACGAGAACATGAACTTGTCCAAATGTATTTATTTTTGCTTATGTGTAGTCCACATTCCATTTAAGTAACAGGAAAATGTTGTATAACATATTATTAAACAAATGGCACCTATTGGGGTATCCCTCCCTTTTACTATCGATTTTCACGTTTTTTATCTTGGACATTTACTCCGAAAACATTTAATAAACTCAAATTATTTGAATTTTACTTTAAATTAGCCTTGAAGAGTTTTATTAGTATTAACAATGATAAAATATTTAATATTTCCACGTTGTAATTGGTGAGTGTTAAACGCGGCACTTTGTTTAAACATCCAGCTGGTTTGTCACCAATGTGTGCCTCCAGCTACTGGTAAAGCAAAAACATATTGCTATTTAATGTGGCACGTTGTGATTGGTGAGTGATAAACGTGGCACTTTGTTTACACATCTAGCTGGCTTGTCACCAATGTTTGTCTCCAGCTACTGGTACAGCACAAAGAGTGTCATTTAATGTGGCACGTTGTAATTGGTGAGTATTAAGCGTAGCACTTTGTTTACACATCAAGCTGGCTTGTCACCACTGTGTGTCTCCAGCCACTGGTACAGCACAAACAGTGTCATTTAATGTGGCACGTTGTGATTGGTGAGTGATAAACGTGGTACTTTGTTTACACATCAAGCTGGCTTGTCACTAATGTGTGTCTCCAGCTACTGGTACAGCACAAACAGTGTCATTTAATGTAGCACGTTGTAATTGGTGGGTGTTAAACGTAGCACTTTGTTTACACATCAAGCTGGCTTGTCACCATAGTAAGGCTCCAGCCACTGATACAGCACAAACAGTGTCATTTAATGTGGCACGTTGTAGTTTGTGAGTGTTTAACGTGGCTTTTCTGTAGATAACTGTGGTACGTAAAAATGTATACCTATGTATTTGTAATAAAATAATAATATTGAAATTAAACCTATATTCTTTAGATGAAAAGGAAATTTAGTGAAACTAATGTTGTTTCATTAATATTTAGTTTGCTTGAATTTTGTATCACTGATTTAATAGACTTGAATTAATATGATGACGTTTGGAAAATGTTACGTTATTGTAATATCAACTTATCTCTTTTTTAATTTTATTATAAAGGAAAATGATTTAAAATATTATTAAGGCATTTACACGTAAATGCGTTTATTGAAAACTTATCATGAATGATTGGAGTTTGCAATCAAGGTTGATTCAAAATAAGACAGTTCATAAAGCTTTAATTGTTTTATTAATAATAATATAATTTGCTATGTTTATTCCAGACAATGATAGTTTATTTTTTGTTTTGTTATATATTGTTTTGTTCGTGTTTTAAAAGTTAGACATAATTTATTTAATTACGAGTCTTTAAACTAACAATGTTTAAATAAATTATTTTAGTTAAAATATCTTCAATATTTATGCCAGATTAAAATAATTACAAAGTAAATTTTTTTCGCTTTGTAAACTTTAAAAAAATTATTTAATAAACAAATTCAACACCAACATTAATAGCAAAATGGCTCATAATTAATACCTAATGATCCAGCATATTTTTTTATATTCTTGTATCAATAATTATTTTATTTACTTAAAATAAAGAAGCAAACCTATTTATTTATATAACATCAACTTTCTTGAGACAGGATTTGCCTTTACTGAAACAAGTTTAATCGAACACGTTTCTAAGAAAGGTAATTTATGAAGTTTTAGTACTATAATAATCATAAAAATCCATCGCGTGTAACTAACTGTAAAGTTTACAGTGACCTCATATTTTACTTAGTGTGCTAGTTGAAGTACTCTAGTCTGCATGGAGCTTGGGGGCACAATAGACCCCATAACGTGACAAGATATTCTTATTGGCCACCGGATTATCTATGCAAACGACTTGTTATATGCGAGCAGATGACCTGGTTTTAGAAATTCAGTGGTAATATAAACTTATTCATATGTTTTTCTGTGTTCCCGTCCCAATTCTTAATAGTATCTTTAGCTTTTAACGAAATTATTTTTTATTAAGGTCAGCACTGGCCCTAAGGAAAATGCATTTTTAATTAAGATATTGTGTTTACTCCTTACGGGCATAAAGTCCAAGTCAGATCGGAAAGTAGAATGGAAATAAATTCGAAATTATATGATGTCTTAGATAGATAGATATATGCTGCTGTATAATGTTTATGTTATACAATATATATTAAATACACTAATTATTTATATATTAAAAATGTTAATATATTAAATACAAGTGAACAATAAAATCCATTTTATAAACATAGGCCTAGTACTTGTTCATTACAAAACAAAAAATTAGATAAATATGTCTAAAAAAATATCGAAAAATAGGATACACAATAAAAATGATATGAATAAATCACTTTCCAAAATTATTAAATGTTAGTCGTACATTATTAAATAACAATTACAACATTATTATCAATTAATACTTCTCCAAAAGGGCATCGTAATGAATCCGAATAATTCTTGTAAGTTGATCAATGACTTAAAATATTTTAATTAAAATTAATTAAATCAAATTAAAAACGTTAATACGGTTCTAAATTAAAACAAAAGGCAAATCTTGAAAAGCTGTTCCAATATTATAGTTTAGTTTTCGTATAAAAATATTCCTTGGTTATTAAAAGCCATTTACTGTACTATATAAATAAATATATTTACTATACGTCCGTTCAGAAACACAAGTCTAATACATTTTTAAAGTTATTTTCAATATTCTTAGTACTTGCATAATTGCTTCAAGAAAAACTTAGATTTTAAAGTAACATATCTTTTTTTTAAACATATCTAGCACCATAGGAGCTTAGTTACTTGTTTATTTTTTTGTTATTATTTTATCAGATATAAATTTTGGAGAACTGTGAAAGCTCGTTATGTAACTATAATTCTTACCTTCGTTCATAGTGTTACTATATTTATCTATAGGTAATTTAGTAAAGTTTTAAAATGCGTGAGTCAATTCGTCAAATCATGGTGGAAATTAAATAAAACGAGTGGATTCTCAATGAAATGTGTTTGACTGAATTTTTTTATTACTCTTTATTGGTTTTACGATACCTATACAATAATATAAATCGCAAAAAGTAAACATAAATTAATTACAGGGATTAAAATATAACAGATTACACATACATATATTCATTTTCATATTTTGTACAGTTGTAATACTATCAAAAGGATATTAATTCCATCGAACATTTTGATAAATATTTTAATAAATGTATTTACTTCGTTTTATATTTCCTTTCTCCTTATTAATTAACACATACTTGAACAATCTACAGCATTTGAAAATATTGCTTATTGACTATACAAATCGCCCACAAAATGTTGGAATTTGTAGCAAATTTTTCGACATTTACCATCAGTTCAAAACAGATACTCGTACAATAATACAAGTCAGTCATTTTATTAAAAACTCCGTATTCTAAGTGATCCGTATACTGCGACTAACTAAGATTTAATTAAAAAACCATTTGTTATAATGAAATTGTGTTTTTACTGTACTTTTTTTATTTATTATTACGACTGTATGTATATTTGTCGCAATATTAAATTATAAACTTTTAAACCGGTGCTATATATTATATAAACTACTTTTTGTTTAGGATACAGGTTACTGATACCAAAATCAAACTACATTTTATAAGAAGCAATTAAGATCCTGGCTTTGCTTAGTAGCAAAGCCAGGATCTTTACTCAACATATGCGAGATCGAGAACATAAAACCTTAAGACTTTTGATCAATCCGTAAATATTTGTGTTAGAATATCCTTTGCTCCACACGCACGACCAGATCCACGTCCACTGGTACAGAGCGGTATTTACCCACCCACCCACTCAAAAACGTAAAGTGGTATTGACCCACCCACTCATAAACGTATGGTGAAATTGATAAATAAAACGTGTCTCATCTCACGCGGATAACAATTTTTTTTCAAACCACCTCAGCTTTGCATGAACTACATATGAGAAACATTAAGATACGTGTGTAAGTTCTCCAGTCGTACGCGTACTTACAAGTCGATATAGCTGGTAGCTTGTCTTAGCTTTAAAAACTTCCTACTCTAGACAACAATCGAAGTAAATAAATGTAATGAGACACTGCAAAAGATAAGAATTGAAGTGAAAATTGTTTAAAGTTGTTAAAGGTACGTTCATTTTATATTGGTCATTTCAGTGATATTTTTCTTTTATTAATTACATTTAAAAATATAATTATATTTAAGATAAACGGCTTAAGTTTGAAAAAGACTGTCATCACTTTCATACTAATGAAGTTCAAAACTTGTATTCATCCAAATCTTGACAATGTACCTTTTCAGAATATATTATAAATACATTTAGTATATACGGATAAACTGTTGGAGTTTTCTTATACATGAGTTTATATTTGTCTTTACTTTTTAGAAGGTAATAAAATATATAAAAAAACAAATAATCGTTTACGTAAAATAGCCTATTCTCGCTACTAACTCCTTTTATTTTAAACTTTTATTTGATTGCAATTATTACATTAACGGATGAGTAAAACTCGTTGGCTCACTTATACAAATGGGTTTGATTTAAAAGCAAGCAATATCCTAAAAGGGTTCGTGCTGGCCCCCATGTCCATTCCCTGATATGGCAAACTTAATCTGATAATTCCACCATTCCATCGATAAACGCCTTAGTAATATGGTAGCCTACAGAATTTGAGCGGATTACTACGGACCGTTAGACCCATAGTCGCGTGCCAATGTGTATGAATCTATTGAACTAAAATCCTTATTACAACTATCGTTGTGGGAAGACTTGTTTTACATGTTCCCACGTCCTACCGAAACTACCAAAACACTGTGTTTAACAAATTTGACTTGTAAGTGCTGTTGTATATTTTTTACAATCATACTATTAATTATTTTTCATTTCATGACACTTATTAGGATATTTTGTTAACTTTAACCGAAATTAATCTTTATGTACTGTAATAAATTAGACTAATAATTACTTCTACTAATTAGAAGTAATTTAGATATCTTAATTGGTAAGGTTAGGCTGTATGATTATCTACTATCATGTAATTTATAATACCCTACCATCTATATACACTCACTCTACATAAACATTTTAAAATTGTTTTTGAATATAGTAGTTAGTTATCAGCATGAATTAGAAAATAACGTCGGTCAAAATGATTATGTGCATTCATTTACAAGAAGTATTAATAATAATAATAAAACTTTTATTGCATTAGGACAATTATAAACATTGTATTGCAAAAGTCATATTTTTTTATAATTTGCCATCCATTCTAACAATTTCCCCTTTCAAACATACATATATTGACAGACACCCAAATTCCCACTCATTGCCAATTGAACCTCTTCAACTTCACTTGTGTTATATAATGTTATTGATTTTCCACCTCCTAGTTATGTGCAAAGAATTTTATTTTAGAAATAATATTTTAGAAATGTAAGTCACTATCATTTTAATAATTCATGAAGTAATAGCTTAACATTTAAACTTGTTAATTAGTCATAATATACAATTACATAATTATACTTCCAGTTTAATAGATAAGACGACACAAGGAGCGACTATCTTATCAGTTGAAAGTACAAGCTGGACTCTTGTTTTCTTTGTGTAAATATTGTTGTAGCACTGCCACGCTACTTGAGATTGTAGCAGTTGATATTCAGAGTTGAAATTTTGTTTTATGTTTGTTTGTAATGACTGAATAAATCATTTATTTCATATTTCATTTACTTCAATTCGTCTATACTATATAATGCTTGTTTTGAAAGAAACTTCTTGAGACGACTCTTGAACGCCTTGGGCGTTGTAGCACTTTTGATAAATTTTTGTAACCTGTTGACTATACGAACGCCCATATGTGAAGGCAGGCGTTCATAGACTACCGTTCTATGTCGACCAGTTCGGTAGTTGACCCTGCCTCTAGTGTCGTATGTATGTATATCTCTGCCTCTTGTGATAGTAGTCTTGTACCTACCATATGTAGCAGTCTCAAGAATGGAGAGGCAAGGTAATGTCAACAGATTTAATTCTTTGAAATTTGGCCTGCACGACTCTCTGAAATTCAATTTTAGAATGATTCTAACTGTCATTTTTTGAATTCTAGATATTCTGTCAAAGTTAGTGTTTGAACATTGTCCCCATAGCACTAATCCATAGGTAATATGAGGTTAGATCAAACCGTAATAAGCCGTCATCAGTAACTGAGTTGGGCAGAATTTAGCTAAATTTCTCAAAGCATAAATGCCTGATGATAACTTTTTACACAAATTTTCGACGTGGACATTCCAAGTCAGCCCTCGATCTAGGTGCATTCCAAGGAATTTAGTTGAATTGTTGTCTTTAATTTCAGTTTCATTTATTATGACCGTCGGACATTCTTCCGAGTCCGACGCCCGCAGACAAAACTACATACATGCTGATTTTTCTGGATTGATATTAAGATTGAGTTGTTGGAAGTGCTGAATGTAATTATTTATTTCAATAAATGCCCACACTTGCAATTGCTCATTTGAATTTTCTGAGAAAGAGACAGTCGTGTCATCAGCGTACTGCACGAGTGACCCATGCTGCAGTGATGAACCAATTTCGTTTACATAGATCAAAAATAGGAGGGGACTAAGAATTGATCCCTGCGGGACTCCATACTTAAGGTTTTTAGATCATTTAAATTATATATTTTCCCGGTATTTTATTTACTGGAGTGAGTCTTTATTTCATTTACGAATTGTGTGGGAAAAATTCGTTTAAACTGAGCCTATTTTCTTAATTTAACTTAATTTAAGTTCAATATTTTACTCTTCTCAGAAATTATAATCATATCAGTAGTGTTTCTGTATTTGGCCCTACACCATCATCCAGTAAGTTGATCATTTTTGCTCAAAGTCACAAGTTGAATTGTCTATGGCCGCATTTCTGCTGCATTTGGCAACTACATCATTGACAAATCATTACCAGCAGTAAGTTGATCGTCTTTGCTTAGGGTTACAAGCTGAATTGTCTATGGCCGTTGTCCTCCTGCATTCGGGATCTACATCATCTTCTAACCATGACCACCAGTAAGTCGACCGTCTTTGCTTAAAGCCACAAGCTGAGCTGTTAATGGCCATAATTAATTATCCTACATTGGGCAACTATGGTATCGTCAACAACTATGGTATCGTCAACAACTATGGTATCGTCAACAACTATGGTATCGTCAACAACTATGGTATCGTCAACAACTATGGTATCGTCAAGCTTCGTCTTAGCTTTAAAGGACAGAAGCTAAATTGTTAACGTGATACCTTCAGAGTCATCTGCAGCTCTCACGGTAAATTCCTAATCAATCCTTTGTAACCGCAAAGAAAATTTCAAGGATTTTCACTCAATTTTTATTTAAAACTCATGTGATACGATAATCATGAGAAATTGAAGAGCTACTAAAACAACATTTAAATAAAGTATATTTCAATAATTGAGGATAATGAAACTCTTTATTTTGCATTGTTGTTTAGTCAGGTATCCAACTTTTATAACTTTGGCTGGAAAGATAAATATGCTAAAAATGCTTGAAAGATAAAGATAAAATCATAGACATAGTAATCACAGAATTATAATACTACTTAAATTAGTTAGTAATTCGTATATGTTTAAAATATAAATATCTGATGTAGGAGGTAAAAGATAACGTTATATATTCATATGTATTTAATTGTATTTTTTAACGTTTCTTAATAATTTGTACAGTAAAGTACAACGTTTACCAAAAACCACTAAATTAATAGCTAATGACACCATTCATTTCGTGAAAAACGTTTCACCATTGTGTCAATTTTCTTTCTACCATTACGGAACTGAGATACGTTCCAGCTTCTTTATGGACACTCTCTCCAGTTATGTGCACATGAGTTTATTTAAAGAGTTATTTTGTGCTAAAAAATATTGAATAACTGTAATTAATTATTTCTTTTCATAGAATACTTACACCTACTTTGTTTTATACCATTGATAAATTCACTGTTTTACTCAATCACTAACAAATCAGGGAATCGTTTATCATTGGCCCAAATTGATAGTTAACAATTTTAATATTGTCCAGACAAGAGTTGATCTAGATTGTTTAAAATTTCAGCAGATACTCAACAATCAATACTCTACAATCTGCCACTTGGCTTTGTTGACTATTGAATTCAGCCTGATGTAATACACTCTACATTTAGTGCCCTACTCTGGGACAAGTGTATTGGAACAGAGGGGAGGCTGTCACAAACAGATCTGCAAATGTGTCACAGGCCTGGGGTCATAGTTGTGTTCCATTACCTATCGGACCTCCAGGACAATAGTCTGCTAACCCCACCCCCTCTCTCCCCACGAGGATCCCTCGGGAGTCGCAGTCTGTCTGTCCTGCTGGCTGGGCGCTGGAGATAATAGGATTGTAGCTTACTGTTAGGCCGGGAATACTCGGCTGGAATCCAGTGCTTTCTGTTGGGATAAAACTTACAAAAATTGACTTCAATAAAAGAAACACAAATGCAACCAGAATTTCAATTTGTTTAAGGAACGATTATTATTTTATGTACGCTATAAAAAAGTGGGTGGGTAATAGGGGGATCTACATGATGCGAGTTTGAGTGGGTGGACGGTTATCAACATTGTACTTTATGGGTGGGTGGAAAGAGCGTCAACATCAGACGTGTATGGGTGAGTGGGAGGACCACCAACATCGTAGGTATATGGAGGGGTGAGAGGTCCGTCAACATCATACGTGTTTGGGTGAGTGGGAGGACCACCAACATCGTAGGTATATGGAGGGGTGGGAGGTCCGTCAGCATCATACGTATGGGTGAGTGGAAGGACCAGCAACATCGTAGGTATATGGAGGGGTGAGAAGTCCATCAACATCGTACGTGTATGGGTGAGTGGGAAGACCACCAACATCGTTGGTATATGGAGGGGTGAGAGGTCCTCAATATACGCGTACGGGTGAGTGGGAGAATCACCAACATCGTACGTGTATTGGTGAGTGGGAGAACCACCAACATCGTACGTATATGGAGGGATGAGAGGTCCATCAACATCATACGTGTTTGGGTTGATGGACGACCATCAATATCGCACGTATATGTATGGGTGGAAGGCACCCAACAGTGTCTTGAATACTCGTCTAAGTAATACTCGTCTAAAAAAACTCTTCCATTTTGTTGTTGTTATTTTGTTGTACTTGAGTACCTTTTTCTCAGGAACTATTACTGGTGCAGATCTAAATTTTTTTGCACTCATGCATTGCCATATGTCTAATATTTATAATAAGTATTTTTAAAATATGTTCAATAGCATCGTTGGAAAAAATACTGTTTAAACATGTTTTTTTTTAATGTCATAAAGTAGTAGCTAAATAACTTAATAAAAAAAATCACTGGTCTAAATTTGTATCATAGACCAATAAATTAGAGTAGACCTTAATTTATACTCAATGAATTATTTAAACACAAAGTCCTAGATTTGCTAAAATTACGTAGATCTGATGCTTCTGCATCTTACGCTATTAGTATTCTGAACTTAACTTAGCTTTTACTTATATAACTGCACATCTAAAGCAATTACTGTTTTTTTTATAGAACATTCTGCAAGTTGCTATATGCTCAGTAAAAAATATGTTAACATAAGCTCTCTTAAAATATAAAACTTCAACATTAATATAAAAACCATGGAATACAATAGCAAAATAAACTATTAAAAAAAATAACTACATTCCTATGACATGTCATGATGATGTTAACAAATCTTTACATAATATATTTTCCAAACAAAGATATAAACTTACATATAACACAGGCAACAGCATCGAAAATATACCACAACATAATTATTCTACAAATAATGAAGAAACAAAATACAATAGTTCTGGAATATATAAAATTACATGTTCAACTTGTCATAAATATTACACTAGCCGAACAGAAAGAAGTTTTAGTAAAAGATTTAAGGAACATCACTTGTTCAGCATATGGCCGTGAAACACAACACCACTTCACCAGACTTGTACTCTGTTTCCTTCGAATACCGGTAGTCCATTTACAACAAGCTTTGTTGCCCACTTTGCGTTGTTATGGATTCCATTAATTGAATAGTTATATTTACTCTGAGGTCACCAGTATGAATGATGATAGCTAAGTGCACGCTCACTCAAACAGGAGGCACAAAAACAAGATGACCAATGTGTCTCATAGGTATGTTACAAGATCAGCAGGCAGGACCAATGAACCATGCTCAAATACCTGCGCAGATAGTGGACCCGAAAGGATGGACTAAATTATGCTGCTAACTGATGCGTAAAACCCGCCAGGACGAGTTGACACATTTTTCCAGGAATTTGGGTTCTGGACGAGATCGCACCTGGACGAGTTAGCACGCAACCGTTAACATCATACGTGTATGAGGGGGGAAGTCAAAGTGCCGTCAATATCGTACGTATATGGGTGGGTGTAAGGGCTATTAACATCATACGTATATAGGTGGATGGGAGGGTCATCAACATCGTACGTAGGGTAGGTGGCAATCAACATTGTAAATATATAAGTGGGTAGAAGGGCCATCAACATCGTACGTATATGGTTGTGTGTAAGGGCTATCAACATCATACCTATATATAGGTGGATGGGAGGGTCATCTACATCGTACGTATATGGGTAAGTAGGAGGCCATCGACATCGTACGTACATAAGTGGGTAGGCGGCAATCAACATTGTAAATATATAAGTGGGTAGAAGGGCCATCAACATCGTACGTATATGGTTGTGTGTAAGGGTTATCAGCATCATACCTATATATAGGTGGATGGGAGGGTCATCTACATCGTACGTATATGGGTAAGTAGGAGGCCATCAACATCGTACGTACATAAGTGGGTAGGTGGCAATCAACATTGTAAATATATAAGTGGGTAGAAGGGCCATCAACATCGTACGTATATGGTTGTGTGTAAGGGTTATCAGCATCATACCTATATATAGGTGGATGGGAGGGTCATCTACATCGTACGTATATGGGTAAGTAGGAGGCCATCGACATCGTACGTACATAAGTGGGTAGGCGGCAATCAACATTGTAAATATATAAGTGGGTAGAAGGGCCATCAACATCGTACGTATATGGTTGTGTGTAAGGGTTATCAGCATCATACCTATATATAGGTGGATGGGAGGGTCATCTACATCGTACGTATATGGGTAAGTAGGAGGCCATCGACATCGTACGTACATAAGTGGGTAGGCGGCAATCAACATTGTAAATATATAAGTGGGTAGAAGGGCCATCAACATCGTACGTATATGGTTGTGTGTAAGGGCTATCAACATCATACCTATATATAGGTGGATGGGAGGGTCATCTACATCGTAAGTATATGGGTAAGTAGGAGGCCATCGACATCGTACGTACATAAGTGGGTAGGCGGCAATCAACATTGTAAATATATAAGTGGGTAGAAGGGCCATCAACATCGTACGTATATAGTTGTGTGTAAGGGTCATCTACATCATACGTATATGTGTAAGTAGGAGGCTATTAACATCGTACGTTGATAGTTAAGTGGGGGAGGTATAGAATGTAAATAGTTTAAATGGGTTTAAGTAAAAAAAACTGTGTTCGTCAAAAAAGTTCATCACCTGATAATTTTTACAATTGGAAAATTGTCAAAACACATTCCATACACAGAGTATAATCCTACGTAAAGGGTTATCACATTATAGTTTATCTGAATAAATGAAATTATCTTGTTTTCCATTTATAAATCAACATATATTTTTAAGTATATTAAGTCAACATTCTTTAGGTATCAATTAAATGAAGCTTTAGCTTAAATCAATAAAGATCTTAAGCTTATTATGCATAATTAAATGATCTCTTAGACAGTTGAATATCTAATTAGACAACCCCATTCTATCAATATGTTATTTAATTACTACATTGGTTGTATTTAGTTTTCCTGTCAACGTAAACTACTGAGTTTGATATTATTTTAATTATTAATTGAATGTATCTTTATACAATTGTTGTAAAATAAGAAATATGTTCGTTACAAATATAACTTAGTTTTGTCTTCTGTAATATAATAAAATAAAATATTGCGAATACATCACAATATCGAAAAATGTCAACCTATAGCCCTAGATAAAATAATAAATTCATATAATCTATCATGATTTAAAATGCTTTTCACAATTATTAACATATATAAAACAAAGCTAATTTTGACATGTTTTATATAAACTTACTTATTGTATTTGAAATAAAATAATACAAATATAGAGTAATAATGGATTTTTATACATAGAGATATTGAAAAGCTAAATAAATAAATTCATGTAACGATGTCAGAAGAGGTGAACCACTCGCTACAAAAACGTTTAATTTCCTGTGACGTCAGAGAGTGTGGCAGCTATTGACACATCTCTGGCCTTTGGCACATGGAGTCCCACAAGGGATCGGTTTTAGCCCCATCACGTTTATTACACGACGGAAGAGACTCGCTTTATATTGAAGTTTTATAAAGACTTGCTATATTTAATTAAATTTTATTTTACGTGCAGCGATATTACGTCGAGTTTTATGAGAAATGGAGCAATATTGGACAATTTACCAAACTTACTTTAAATTGAGTTTACAGTTCGAGGATAGGTTTTCTGTACCGACGAAAAATAAATTCATTAGTTACGCTTTAACTTGCATTGCGGATATCGTTTTCTAGTATAATTATGTGTGTACTAATTATATGTTTAGGATCTAAAATCTAATACATATAATGAAATGCCATAATACTTTTTATAAAAATATATACATTAAAAATTGTATAGTTTTCTACACCCAGGCTGTATAGTAAACAGGCAACATTTGAATAGATAAATAAAAAATTAATTTTCATGAATGTTTCATTTAGATTGTTCTTTTTTATTCCATATCCTCTTGTATGTAAAATATTTTATTTCAAATATTTTTCTTTGATTCTTTTTAAAAATAGTGTTTTATTTTAAGTGTGAACTGTATTTTGCGTTATTTAAACAATGATTTAATAAGAATTATAAATATGAGCCGTTTGATAATTCAGTCTGTCGACCTGTTAAGGCTTGCATTTGTAGGTTGTGGCTTTTAATTGTATTAAAAAGAGAATTGTATTTAATACAGTTAATAATAATTTTTTGTAATTTTAAATAATAAATTTTTTTTAAATAATACTGTTATTTTGAGATTCTAGAGTGGTAAATTTAGTTCTTTTAGAAATGATTTGTATTTAGTCCTCTTTTTCTAATGTAATTCTTGTGCGTACCTTACAATAAAGTTTATTTTATTATATTTAATTCTGATTAACTGTAGTAATATAAATTCATTGGATCTCATTGTCATTCTCTGTTTCACTCTAGACTGCCGCGTAACAAGCTTAACCCAGCAGCGGCCGCGCCAAGATAGCAAAATTAGAAAAAATTAATCTAACTTTTTAACATTGGCTTTTCGTTTCTTATGGATGTGTTTATTCATTTATTTCACTTTATCTTTCTCTGATAATTATCTATTATCTTTTAGGAATAATACTTTCTATTGCTTCGGGGTGGAAACGTTGGCAGTTATTGTTCATTGTTTTCGTTTAAGATTATTTTCCAGTTGTAGTGAAAAAACAATTATTACCAGATAAGGTTTCTGTACAATTCGCGTGCCTTGACGCTGCAATCTTGTCACCTCGGCCTTCGGCCACGGTCTGTAACTCATGCATTAACGGCAGGATGACTACTATAATTGTCATAACAAGTATTAAACATAGTTCTTACTTTTTATTATCTAGAAAAATCAGATAGTTTTAAATCTACAGTAAAAATATGCAATATTTACGCCAGTATAAGCATTATACAATTCAGAGGAGCTACATTTACAGTATCGTTAAAGACACTGTAGAGGTAGAGAAAGCATTGTGTTTTTAGGTATATTGTGGTTATTTTTTAGATTTCTGATATTTTTCCACCGTCTTTGGCCCTTTAAGTTTAAAATAAATCCAATTGGGCGAGCCGGTGGCCGAGCGGTCTGTGGCTCAGGACTTTGAGTTTGAGTTAGAGATAACACTGGTTCGAATCCGGCCTAGACTGGAACATTTATCAGTAATATTCACCTTCTACTGTACTGGTTCACCCCCTTACTCTGTATGAATAAGTTCCTCGCACAGATCAATAGTCTATGAGGAATGGGTAGAGTAAGGTTAAGAAGGAGATCGGCCTCTCCTTAAAAAAGATAAAAAATCAAGCTATATTATCCTCTCTTAGCCCGAGAAATTACGTGGGTATCGATTCGCTTACGGAATGAAATATACAGATAAGTTAACAAACTGAAATTAAAAATATTTGTTTCTCACACTCGTGTGATTAATTATGGTATAACATATGTTAGCTAAATTTTAGTCTTAATGTGGTTATGATTTTTAGTTTTATATAGACATACTCGTATTAGTAGATTCGTATAGTTTATCGTACAGTTTAATAAAGTAATTGATCGAAATAAAATTAATAATTAACAATAAGACACTAGCAGAGATATATTTTTAATCATCTTCGTTCTCTGTGAGTTAGACTTGGCTTCTGTAAAAGTAATTGTGTACTGATTAATGTCACCAATTACATCACAGGTCGCGTGGCCGTCGACGCCAACGGCTCATTGTGAGGTTTATAAACCGTTACACACAGCCGTAATTGTTGCGGCTTTAATATCAGCCCGTTACAAATGATTTATCGAACGGAATTGTAGGCTATTGTGGGCTAGAACAGTTTCCCACCCCTCGTAATGAGGCTCGCCCTCCAGTTCCAAGGTATTACGGGGTATTAGTTGTTGAACCAATCCTTCGTGTATGGCAGTTGTTCCCATGATTTAAGTACGACAACGTGTGTTATATTATGTTTAATAATTACATTAATTTGTTTATTGGTGATACTTGAGCAGACCAGGTGTATATAAACTTTAAATAGCATATCACATTACACAGGGTGTTCCTAAATTACGTTCCTAAACTTAAAGATATCGTTCCTAGGGTCAAGATAAGAAAAAGATTCTTATAAACATAGGTCCTAGACTGATTATTCCCGTCTATCTGTCTGTTTGTATATTTCAAAGATAATTTGTAACTCAAGAACCACTAGCGTTACAGAGCTGAAATATGGCACAAAATATAACATTATTATGTGCTGTTATTAGGTCATAACAATTTTAAAATATTATTAAAAATTATTAATGTCATATATTATCTTTCCCAGATAATATATGACCCCCTATATAATATAATAATAATATATGTCAGGTAAAAATAAGCATTCAATAGGCATATTTTTTACTGTTAAAAATAACGTACTATAACTATAAGATTATTACGTATTCAATCATTATAGGCATAGTGGTTACTTTAAAAAATAACGTAATGAAACCGTTAGACTATTACGTATTCAATCATTATAGGCATAGCGGTTACTTCAAAAAATAACGGACTGTAACCGTTAGACTATTGCGTATTCAATCATTATAGGCATTGTGGTTACTTTAAAAAATAACGTACTGAAACCGTTAGACTATTACGTATTCAATCATTATAAGCATAGCGGTTACTTCAAAAAATAACGTACTGAAACCGTTAGACTATTACGTATTCAATCATTATAGGCATAGCGGTTACTTCAAAAAATAACGTACTGAAACCGTTAGACTATTACGTATTCAATCATTATAGGCATAGCGGTTACTTTAAAAAATAACGGACTGTAACCGTTAGACTATTGCGTATTCAATCATTATAGGCATAGCGGTTACTTTAAAAAACAACGTACTGTAACTTAACTATTACCCTTACCATTAATATCCATTATTTATACTAATGGATCCAATAAACTACTGTTAAATATAACAGTTTGTAGTGTAACATTTACATAATTGATGAATTCGATAGTTACTGGCATAACTGTTACTATTTAAGACAACGTACTGTTCTATAACCGTTCAATATTGATTGATTTAATAAACAGGCATATCTATTACTGATAAAAATACTGTATTGTACTACAACTGTTACATTATTGATTGATTCAATGATTACAGGCATATATGTTACTGTTTAAAAAAATAACTGTACTGTAACCATTTCATTATTGATGGACTCAATAATTACAGGCCTATTAATAATGATACTTCTTTTGTTAAATTATTAAATATTTATTATTGTTCATGTTGTATTTTATTTATGTTGGTTGAAGTATAGTGTTGTTTTCTTGTTTTACTTGTATTATTTATTGTACACCGCTGCTATAGAGTGCTACTTGGTTTTATTTTCATTAGCAACAATTAGTTTTTCTTGTTCTTAAATTGTAAAATGTTTATACTATCGGCATTCAACGACAAGCCGTGTTGGCTTGTTGGGACTGCATGTTGCAAAAGTTTTGGTAAATAAATGAATTGAAAAAAATCTGTTACTGATGAAAATAACGTACTGTACTTTGACCGATACACTTTATGAATTCAATAATACAGGCATATATATTACTGTTAACAAGAGTGTTCTCTACTATAACCATTACATTTCTTATTAACTATATAAGCAATGGTATCTGTTACAGTTAAAAATACCGTTATGTACTTCAATCGTTTCATTATTAATGGATTAAATGACTACAGGCATATTTGTTACTGTTAAATATCACGCACTGTACTATAACCGTTATATTATTAATAAGTGCTATAACTACAGGCATATTTGTTACTGAATACACGTAATACATTTCCATTATTAATGGATTCAATTATTAGATGGGTATGTTTTACTGTGATGTAGCCAATAGAACATCAGTAATTGACTCCATAATTACAGGCACATATGATATTTTTAAAGTACATACTGACGTATAACCGTTACATTATTAATACGGTTTAATAATTACATACAGATAACTATTACTTAGTGTTGCCATACCCTTCTTAAACTCATCACACTCATTCGCCCTCATATTCGCGCATATCTTGACGATCGGTGTCTTAATAATGAATAAATAATAATAATAGTAAAAACTCTAAAAGTAAAACCAGATAAAACATTTTGATTTTTTAAACTTAATATGTTATGCTCGCAGGATATATCCCCCTTTAAAACAATGCTCGGATATGTTACAGAAATCAATGCAAATGGAAACAAATTCCTGTCGTGTAATTTAACCATTGATGGGCGACTGAATTTATCTTGTCACAGAACTGGTGCTGAATAAAATAATTGATTTCCCCATTAATTACATACTCGTGGCAGTAGTTGAGTTGTTGAAATATTAGTTTACACAGGAAGTTATGTCAGCCATTCCAGTTCGCTTGTTCCATTTTGATTTGTTTTCATAATGAGATCAGCAATGTATGACGACAATGATATTCGTATTACTATAAATAACTACTATTTATATTTACTTTTACTAAGCATTTATTTGTTACTCAATTTTAATGTTCATTATAATTGTTAAATCTAAAGAGACTGAGAATACAAATGTCTATGTTGTACTGTTTACAATGTATATTCGGTTATATATAATAATGTTGATGTTTGACTGTTAAATTTATAATTTTATTGTTTATTTATTGCATTTTAAAACCCAGCCATTTATAAAATATTGGTTAAATATTTATTTAGCATGATTTTTTTTGGGGTTGTTATGAAATATTAGTCAGTGAAATATTTCTTAAATAAGGAAGATTCAATTCACTTTGTACTTATACTCATATTTCACTTTGTAATTGATATAACATATTTTTTGAATAGCTCAGATTCAAAACTTACTAAGTAAATTTATTATAAACTTTTTTGAAACAAAACCATATATATTTTACATAGTTTTGTAACGTAAATTTATATTGATTATACACGAGTTTCTTGGTTAGTTGGTTAGTACTTATCATTAAGCTCTTTAGATTTAAATTCAAATTACCATTTTTTAACTAGATCTAAGTACTATTAAAATTGTATAAATATTATTATAACAATTCTGTAATTGAATAAAATGTTGTATTAGTTTTTAAATCTACCGAATAAGTCCTTACACTAATAGTATTAAACCTATCCCAAAGATGTAAGATAAAGTAAAAAAGTGAAGCGTTTACCTTCTTTTACCATGATTTAGAGAGCTGCCCTTACATAAACATGAGACGACTCTTTCTTAAGGACTGACTCAGATCGGTAAATGACGTGGAAAACCGGGCCTCAGTGCTGTCAGGTCGGAAATGACCCGTGAGGAGCTGTGCTGTGGAAATAATAGGACAACTTAGTACTTGTGGTTGGAGGTAAACTGTGGGAATAAACTTTACATATTTCTCTTGCAATCTGAACGATTTAAATTGTACACAATACATTGTAATATATATATTGAATAAAGATATACCAGAATATGTCGACGTGGTATACACTCGCAAACCAAACTATAAGATACTGGTTTAGCAATACAACGTTTTAAAATAGTAAAACTATATTTTATTCAATATTAATGAATAATGAATTTGTTTAATTAAGCATAAAACGATCTGTTTCGTTTGTACCCATTGTTTGTAAAGCATACTGGACATTTTACAAAAACATATCAGGATGAGATTTAATAAGCACCATTATTTATAAAAATTACTATAACTTTCATTTTATTTATAAGGGAATACACTTTATTATAAATACCAAACTGTCTACATAAAATAAACAGTTTTAAGTAAAACTATTTTACAATATCTTCTATATATTTGGACTACAATTTATGGCTTTCAATCCCAGCTACCAATGGTATGAGGAGGAAAGAAATTAATGATAAATGTTCTTTACGCAGTAATGTTTACGCTATACGCGTCTACTACGTGCTGCTAAACGCACGACGATTTTGGTAGCTGGACTGTCACTTGTGTAATAAGTCAGCTGTAAGAGACGCCTAGGTGGTGCTAAACACACGACGATTTTGGTAGCTGGACTGTCACTTGTGTAATAAGTCAGCTGTAAGAGACCCCTAGGTGGTGCTAAACGCACGACGATTTTGGTAGCTGGACTTGTGTGATATGTCAGCTGTAAGAGACCCCTAGGTGGTACTAAACACACGACGATTTTGGTAGCTGGACTGTCACTTGTGTAATAAGTCAGCTGTAAGAGACCCCTAGGTGGTGCTTAACGCACGACGATTTTGGTAGCTGGACTGTCACTTGTGTAATAAGTCAGCTGTAAGAGACCCCTAGGTGGTGCTAAACACACGATGATTTTGGTAGCTGGACTGTCACCTGTGTAATAAGTCATCTGTAAGAGACCCCTAGGTGGTGCTAAACGCACGACGATTTTGGTAGCTGGACTGTCACTTGTGTAATAAGTCAGCTGTAAGAGACCCCTAGGTGGTGCTAAACACACGATGATTTTGGTAGCTGGACTGTCACTTGTGTAATAAGTCAGCTGTAAGAGACCCCTAGGTGGTGCTAAACACACGATGATTTTGGTAGCTGGACTGTCACCTGTGTAATAAGTCATCTGTAAGAGACCCCTAGGTGGTGCTTAACGCACGACGATTTTGGTAGCTGGACTGTCACTTGTGTAATAAGTCAGCTGTAAGAGACCCCTAGGTGGTGCTAAACACACGATGATTTTGGTAGCTGGACTGTCACCTGTGTAATAAGTCATCTGTAAGAGACCCCTAGGTGGTGCTAAACACACGATGATTTTGGTAGCTGGACTGTCACCTGTGTAATAAGTCATCTGTAAGAGACCCCTAGGTGGTGCTAAACGCACGACGATTTTGGTAGCTGGACTGTCACCTGTGTAATAAGTCATCTGTAAGAGACCCCTAGGTGGTGCTAAACGTACAACGATTTTGGTAGCTGGTCTATCATTTGTGTGATATCCCAACTATGCTAGCTGCCACTCAAATTTACACTACTAAAAACTATGGCCATTAGGAATTCCTCACGAGTGGACCCAATTTCCTGTTTTGAAAATCCATGATCGAGTGTAAAAATTAATGTTCACTTTTTTTATATTTGTATAAAAAGTCTCTTTAAAGTATCTACCATTTAACAGGTAGGTGGTTGCTTAGGTGCCTAAGGTATCTCGAGGAGGAAACTTACACGTTATTGAGCGATCAGTATGACCATTGGGCCCTGCTATCGGAGGTTCAAATAAGCACGAGTCACAATAATTTCGGTTTTTGTTGGAGTTCTTCTTCCAGGTAATGATAAATAGTACATCATAGACTACAGGTAAGGCCAGAGCACAAAAATGACATGCTACTACTGAAAACGTTCAGCGTAAAGGAGAAAAAGTGTAAAGAAAAATTAAGATGCTAAAACATTTCAAATATTTATGATAAAGGAATAGAAAAATATGAAAGGAAGTCAAGCCAGAAAAAAAGTGCTAACTTAAACCTTAAATTAATACTAAAAATGTTAAATCATGTTCACTCTAAATAAATGTTACCTTACCGATGGAGTGATAATGAAAAAACCGTGTACAAAATAAAACTTCAAGTAAAATATAAATATATCTCAGAAAGATCAACAGTATCATGTCTGTTAAAGTGAGTTTAATATAGTTTACTCATCTGGCATTGAAAAGGCTAGAATTTTGGAAAAATAACCTTCTACATGAACATATATCTGAAATAGAAACTAAACAATGTTTTTTTTAATACATTGAATAATCGTATAACACCAATTGAGGTTTAGATAATGAAAAATGCCAATGCTTTAAAACTTAAATTGAAAGTAAATATTAGTCTAAATTAACAACTGGCTTCCATAAAAATGTAGGTATGTCCAAATACTAATACATAACTCCTGCGTATATCTATAGCAACATCGAGCATAAATGTGTATTAAACAAAATTAGATGAACTTTTGAAATGTATTATGTGGTCAATTTATTTAAAACCAAGTGTTTTACGCTTTAATTTTTTAATCAAGACGTGAATTAGTTGTGAAATGGATTGGAATTAAAAATTAATCAGTGAATTTAGTCCTTTTTCCAAAATAAGACCTACTTTATCTTAGACTTTTTCATTAATTAATGGCGCAGTGACAATTGGACAGCCAAAGCTCATCAGCAGGGGGATCCATTTCAAAGACATTGATTAGGATCGATTTGAGAAACTCTTGTTTAAGAAAATTGGTTTGATCAACTATGGCCGTGGCAATTTAGCTAATTAATCTATTTCATTAAAAATATAAATATTTATTTACGTATATTTTAAAATAATATTTAATAACTAAATAATAATAAACTTATTTATTTATATATAACAATAGTAAACTAACTAACATCTTTAACGAATCATAGTTATATCCCTGAGTTCGTCAAGCACACCACATGTTTAAATAGTTATTAAATGTTTAAATACAACTTTTAATGCCATATGAAAATATGTTCGGTTATTAAACTAACACTTACAAATATATTTATCGTATATTACGTACTACATCCTACGTAATTTAGTTATTCAGCAGTGTAGTGAAAGTAACTGTGAAGGGTCCACGCTGACATGATGAAGTGTAATAATGCAATTTTCAACATATATGTAAAAATGAAAACCTTTATTAAATCACACGAACTCTAAATGTCAGCTATAAAATTAGATCAAAGAAATATTCATTGCTCAATTATTTCAATTAATGAGTTCTTAATCCAGATGCATATAAAGTAAATCGCTCAAAATTAGATTTGAAATTTAATTGGTTTTACAATCAACCCAAACGCATCTAAAAATACATCTGTATTTGAATGCATACCACTTTTCTACAAAGGTCAATACAAAGGTCTTTCTAAAAAATATTGAAGAAAATCTTAAATTGAAGAGTAAGGTTCTCGACGTATGAAGCCATGGAAAGGGGAAATTGGCATTTAAAAAAATCCGATGTAACTAAAGTAGTTACAAGATTTTAAGTTAAACTTATCTTAAAGTTTAGTGGAAGAGAGGACTTAATAGTCCTAACTCCACCTAATAAAGGCAATTTTTATTTCATTTCATATGCTCAACGACTTCTTGAGAAGTGGAAAAAGGGTAGACTTTGACAAGATTTCATTTTTAACGTAATAATTTACAGAATATCTAACAATTATGTTGGGCGAGCTTGTGGCCGATCGGTCTAAGGCGTGAGGATTTTGATCTTGGGTTAGAGATAGCGCTGGTTCGAATCCAGCCTAGACTGGAATACTTATTTTTAATATTCACCTTCTACGGTCCTGGTTCTCCACCTTACTTTGTTTGATTAAGTTTCTCGCACAGGTTAATAGTCTATGAGGAATGGGCAGAGTGAGGTTACGAAAGAGATCGGTCTCTCCTTTTTACTAAAAAAATAATAATTCAACCCTTTAAACGCCAATTAGCGGTTCAATCCAGTCAGAGACTGAATTGAAATTCAGAACACCAAACCAAACTAAAGAAGAAAAAAGTAAAACCGCCTATCTTTCTTTTACACGGTGGGAGTGTATGGTAATGAAACAAATACCAGTGTTCTTAGTAAAGATCATTGGCGTGATGTGGGTTAATTAGAAAAGTCAATATTAAAAATCTATAAAAAAGAAAGATTAATTTTGTCAAAAGAATATTTAATTTTAATTTTACAGAGTCAAACATTGATAAAATCTCTGCTATGAAAACAATTTTCAATTTAATTTATTTAGGTGGTGGCTATAAGATAACTAATTATGTTTAACTGATCCTTTCCAAATAAAGAGATTTTTTTAAACTTTCAAACAGACATATTGATTATATTAAGAAGATGGAGAAGCAAAATTTATCTTGCAAAAATGAATGTAACAATTATGATTCAAAACAATGAATTTATAGGTTATTGGAGTACGAACATATATGAGATTTTTAACCAACAAGGAACCACTGAAGTCCTTAGTTGTGATACTTCAAACTGTGTTTTCTTCTGGATCAGAGAACAGATAGAGTAGGTATCGTGGTTTGAATGTCGGTGTGCCACAACTTGGGGCAGGTCTGATATTTATTTTGGAGTAGGATTGGTACTAAAGTGCAGAAATGGTTACAACATTTAAGAATCTTTTATGTAAAGATTCTTACAAAAAACGATGTTATGATAAAAGCTTTTTTCGTATTGTTTTAATTTTATTTCTTTGTTTAACTTAATTAGTGTGTCTCTGCTATATCTTATTTTCATAAAAACCCTTTTCTACCATTACTAATACATCTCTAACATATAATTTTAAGCAGATGTTCATCTCAGCATATTCGTTATCCCTTGATCTGGATTAATTGTGAAGATGGTCAATTAATTTAGATGTAAAGGGTTGGTGGATGTTAAGACTTGATAGTCAGGCCTGTACATTGGGCTGTCATACTATAACAGGCAAAGTGAGTAAATTCTTGCTATTGCTAGTCCGTGGTTTAGGTAGGAAAGACAAGTCATTAGCAAAAGCATACTGATATTTAAAACCCTTAGACTATAGATATATGTGGAATACTTATTCAGACAGTGTAAGAGAAATAACCAATACAAGGGTAATATTGCACAGTCAAAGCTATGGCTCAACCTGCACTATCTCTAACCCTATCTGAAAGACCGCTAAACTATCAGCTCTTCCCTAGGCATTGAACGATAAGGTGTTCAGGGTGTGAAGATTGGATCCATAAGAAATAATCATATGAGTAAGGAAATATGAAAAAAACATTTATTTTGTATGGTGGATGGATAGAATGAAGCCATCTTTATCCATGATGTAATTTAGTCATGATATTGATGATTTTATGGATGTTTATAGAAATTGATAAAACGTAGATGAGTTGTAGAGTTGCTTTATTCATTAGTTGGTTGACTTATCAGGATACATTAGTACATAAAACGGAGTTTTTGTATAGTAGGTGACCTTGAAATGACTTGTTAGGACACATAAGTCGGGATCAAGAGCCATTATTTTGCAGGGCAGGTTGTACCATAAATTCAGCTCAGTTATCATTAGTTTGTAAAGTTGGTGGAGTTTCAGGAAACATTAGTACATAGGTTGTCTCTGGTGTCATTAGTTTGTAGAGTTGGTGGGCTTTCAGGAAACATTAGTAAATAGGTTTTATCTGGAGTCACTAGATTGTAGAGTTGGTAGGCTTTCAGGGAGCTTTAGTAAATAGGTTGTCTCTTGTGTCAATAGTTTGTAGCGTTGGTGGAGTTTCAGGAAACATTAGTACATAGGTTGTGTCATTAGTTTGTAGAGTTAGTGGAGTTTCAGGAAACATTAGTACATAGGTTGTGTCATTAGTTTGTAGAGTTAGTGGAGTTTCAGGAAACATTAGTACATAGGTTGTCTCTGTGGTCATTAGCTTGTACAGTGGGTAAACATATCAGGTATTGGTAAATAGGTTGTAATTAATTGTAAAGTTAATAACCTTTACAAAGTAGGTTCAAGTTCATAGGTTGGTCTTTCATCATTTTTAGAGGTGGTGTAATTGTATGCAGATTATAGTTCATAGGTTGAGCTCAACATTCATTGTTTGTACAGCAAGGAGTATTCATAGATAGAACGGACTAAATTTTAAATATCAGCTAGCCCATTGATTATATTTCGTAATTCTGATCGTATCAAGTATAGGAATATAAGCTGTAATTAACTACGCAACCGACAAATAGTTAACTTTTTCAGCCAATGACACAAACAGAACATGTTTCATGTTTGTAAAGAGATTAGGATAAACCGGAGTCAATGTTATGTTGTGTACCAATGCTGAACTTCCATCGCTGACTAAAAACCACTCAACAACCTCTCCATAAAAACATTTCCCGATATTGCTTTTTAAAACCCAATCACGGCAGATCGGCAAATAAGCCAATGCCACTTATCTGCATCAACCGGCTCTCCACCAACTCAGATCTGCAAACACAAATAGAACTTAGCAAACTAAAAATGTGTATTGATTTACGAGTATTTGAACAAATTAATTATGTCAATTACTATTGAACTGTATAATTATATTGAAGAGAAGATAATTTATGTGTGTTTCGTACTGTTAAAAACTCCAAGTTTTATTATGGAAAATGTAGAAGTTCATTTAGAACCAATATTTATATATTCAAGTAATTTAAAAAAGTAAAATATGTATCTTTATTTATTTCTATAAATGAAGAATTGAAATCACTGATCCAACGCTTATCATAAATGATTAATTTATATCTCGTACTAAAACAGTGACTATATTACCTAATACAAATGTACAAATAAACTTAAAAGTAACTATTTTATTAGACTATGATTCAACTTGATAAATACAAAACATTCGTCTTTTATGTAAAACATCTTTGGAAATACAGAAACATCCAATATCAAAATCGAATTAACTCCAATTAGTTATTATCGTGTTCGTTATTTATAATAATTGCAGGGTTGGGTATTTATTACAGATCTTGTAATTTTTTTATTAAATTAGAATTTTGTAATAAAGTATATTGAGTATGAAAAAGTAGAACCCATAATAAGATTGCGTAACTTGTAGCCTTTTGTAGTTTATAAAGATGTGTGTGTGTGTGTGTGTGTGTGTGTGTGTGTGTGTGTGTGTGTGTGTGTGTGTGTGTGTGTGTGTGTGTGTGTGTGTGTGTGTGTGTGTGTGTGTGTGTGTGTGTGTGTGTGTGTGTGTGTGTGTGTGTGTGTGTGTGTGTGTGTGTGTGTGTGTGTGTGTGTGTGTGTGTGTGTGTGTGTGTGTGTGTGTGTGTGTGTGTGTGTGTGTGTGTGTGTGTGTGTGTGTGTGTGTGTGTGTGTGTGTGTGTGTGTGTGTGTGTGTGTGTGTGTGTGTGTGTGTGTGTGTGTGTGTGTGTGTGTGTGTGTGTGTGTGTGTGTGTGTGTGTGTGTGTGTGTGTGTGTGTGTGTGTGTGTGTGTGTGTGTGTGTGTGTGTGTGTGTGTGTGTGTGTGTGTGTGTGACCACGCACGCGCGTGGGCGCGCGTGTGTGCGTTTTCAAAGTTCTTCATATGATACCCTAATCTATATTAACTGTTGAAGCATAAACTATAGTTAAAACGAGTAAATTTAAATAGTTTTCAATTTAAAACCTTGTTATACATTTATATGCCACAAAGCTTTTTCGATTTGAAAAATATTTTTTACTATATACGTTTATTGTGCTAATATTAGGGTTGGAGGACAAAAAGCAAAACCAAACCAAAAAATCCAACCCGGAAGGTCCAAATCTATTAGGTCCAAAATTATTTTGAGAAAATCTATTATTTTCTCAAAATAATTTTGAGAATAAACTATTTTGAGAAAATAAAATATACGGTTTATTAAGCTTTGAGAATAAACCGTGATCCACTTGGGTAGCAGCCGTGATCTACTCGGGTAGCATCCGTGATCTACTTGGGTAGCAGCCGTGATCTACTCGGGTAGCATCCGTGATCTACTTGGGTAGCAGCCGTGATCTACTCGGGTAGCAGCCGTGATCTACTCGGGTAGCATCCGTGATCTACCTGGGTAGCAGCTGTGATCTACCGCAGGTTAGGTTAGGTTAGGTTAGGTTAGGTTAGGTTAGGTTAGGTTAGGTTAGTTGCTTACTTCAATAAGCACCATTTTGAAATAAAAATAAGTTCAAAATAAAAATAAGCTCAAAATAACAAGTATTGGACTTTTTGCTTAGACTTTTAGGTATTGGCTGTTACAGCTTTTGGACTTTTTGTCTTGGACTTTTCGGTTTAGACTTCTTGATTTGGACTTTATGTCGCACAATCAATATTAGAAGTACTAAGAATATTTGTATTATTAGTATAATACTTAATAATACTAATAATAGTAGGCCTAAGAATATCTCAGAAAATCTGTAAATTATGGTTTATAATTTTCCCACTATTAAGAGAAACGAGTAACATCAATAACCGTTTAAAAAGTAAGTTATCGTACTGTCTCATTTGCAGGAATATTTAACGTGATAAGTAAAAGGTACCAAACACACCTGTATTTGAAGCCTTTAAACGTTCACAACCTTATCATACACATGCGTGCCGCTTACAGCCTTTTGCCTCACCGATTCATTGTGAAATGCCGTATATGTACTTGACAATTGGCTTTATGTTAATTTACAGCATTATATTACATTATCCTTTATCAAACAATTATCTCTCATCTGCAAGTGTCATTTAATTACATGGATGTTGTTCCATGTGGCATCTCCCTTTAACAACGGCAACATAAAGAGTTGAACGTGTAGTTATTTTAAATACTTATAGAATATAATATACACACACATACATATTCTACAGAGGTCGAGAGGGAGAGGGGGGGAGGGAGAGAGAGAGAGATTAAATTCTTTAAAGTAATTATTTGACATGATTTCAACACGATAGGTATGTATGAAGACTTTATTAGTAAAGAGTATTTACACCTAATATTATTGAAAATTATTTAAAGCCTTTATTTTGTTTTCATCAATAATAAATAGCAATAATATTTTCCATTAGAAAAATCACCATAGTACTATACATTTTAATTAATTGTACATTAAATATACAAATTAAATCAACTATAACGTTAGATCTAAAAGAACTGTAATATTGAACTGTGCTTATTTACATTAAAGTCAGTCTAAAGCTCCCATTCTTGTTTCTATTTCGTTCACCACAAACTTGGTTAGGTAGCTCCGTTCTGAGACAAACGCGGCCAATCACCGATAAATACAGGAACAAGTTGTAAGTATAAAAGGCGTTTTGGCTGAGCAAAAGTGACTAACACCTGAAGAGTGTGAAGTGGCGTCGCTTTGCCAAAGCCCGTTTATTGTTAGGCAAATTAACAAATTAATTGCCACTTGTGTATGTCTTTGCTCTAAGATTCTAAAAATAAATTGTCTTTGAGGTGTTGTATAAGGACGATGTACATGAATAAGCTTAATAAAACCAAAAAGACAAAGATTCTATTGATCAACAACAAAGTTTATAATGTATTGAAATTATATTATGAATTACATCTTATCTTTATTTATGACAAAAATCTAAGGCTACAACTGTTCGATGTATTATAAGTACTAAATCTAGATTTGTGATACATCATTTTATAAACATTACATTAAGTTTATACACAAACATTAATTTCCTGTACATACATATTGCATTTTAATCATGTTTTATCTATTATGTTGTCACATTTATGCGTGGCTGAAAGATTAAGCAAATATTGATTTGGAACAATTACATAAATTGTGCTCACAATCATTTCTTTATTAAATAATACAAAAAGTTGTTAAGTGTATAATAAGATGGAACTGCTCGTCATGGTTTTATAACTATGGTAACGCGATATAATTTTAAAATCTATTAAGTTTTCAAATAAGAATGTCATCTAAGTAAGAGCTTTTGTTATCAGATTATGAAATAATGTGGTATTTTATTTTATAAAACATAGTGTTGCAACTGTAAGAAGTATTTTTTAACGAGCACTTACCAAAACATTCAAAACTATATGATTTAATGAAATATCATTCAATTCACGAAGTTGTTCTTTGATAAAAATGAACTAAAACAAATGATGAGTTGACAAATCTTTCGCTCCAATGTTTTAAGACCCTTTATTAATTAACTTAGCTGTGCATGGGATGATGCATGTGAAGTATAAATAATTACATACCTGAGAGCATTCTATGGAAGCTCTCCATATATTACACTCCAAAGAGAATGTATTCCAAGAATCGTACCCCTCTTTCAGCGTCTAACATATTATTCCACGGGGCGTTGTATTTTCCACCTATATTAAGGAATGACTATTGGCTTTGCATTGGAGTTATTGGTTTATATTTTAGAATATCAATTCATGCTTTGACACTATCGAATAAATATAACAAATATCTTAAATAAATCATGGCAAAATGACAAACTAACGCAGCTCTTATTCAAAATCTTATTCAACATTAAAAACATTGATATAAACATAAGTAGTAGTAAAATAGTTTTATATTATTTAAAACATAGTTAATTTTTTTGACACAGGGGTATTCTTGAATTTGCTCTTCGATACCACAATTTAAGGAGCTAGTAAAATAATTTAAGTTCAACTATCCTTATCTCTAAAGTATACCGTACGAGATCGGTGATATCATTAACAGAAAGACTGTCCAAGATAATGTATTTTCTCAAGTCAACCACCTTTGATGCTATCTAACGGTGATTGATTTCAAATAAGCGCTTGGACTACTGTTTGGCATAATATTAACTCAGCTATTAGTCACTTCAACCTGTACTGAAACGAAACAGAGAGGGGGGGAGAACGAGAGAGAGAGAGAGGGAGAGAGAGAGAGAGAGAGAGAGAGAGAGAGAGAGAGAGAGAGAGAGAGAGAGAGAGAGAGAGAGAGAGAGAGAGAGAGAGAGAGAGAGAGAGATTTATCGATACAATAAGACATCTATCACAGTTTACTTGTAGTTTAAACTGTCAAATGTTTATAAATCTGATGTAAAATAAGTTTCGTAGTCAAATACTTCACTAATTGAATCAATTTAAATAATCGTGTAGTTTTAAATAGCCTTTACATTTTTGTGGTAAATTATTAAACTTGACAGATCTAGCATTCACTTTACGTATTTCACCCCATAATATCAAATGGTATTACTACAAAACATTTTGCTGTAATATCAAAACTACAAATCTAATTCTACGTAGTGTGGGGTCAGTTCATCATTTAGTACATATATCATCTTAGATAAACTTCTTTATCACTAAAGACCCAATATACAATATGAAATAAGTGTGGATGTGTTAATGTAGTCATTAATACAAATTAAGCCTATCTGTTCCTTGTAAAGCCACCTATTATTAATAGATGACTAATGACAAGAAATCAGCTGTGGACCATTTATTTCAAGCTTTTGTTGTGTTTGTGTCTGGAATGTGTAAAAAGAGAAAAATGAATTGTAGTTTTCAATAAAACTCAAATATGATACGTCGAATGGAAACTATCAATACGAATGTGCAGATTAACTGCTTTTAACAACTGCAAAACTTATGGTTTTCAAAGCCAGCTACTAAAATATAAGGTGGAAGAAAAAACATTTTAAAACAGACCAAAACTTTAATTATAGAAAATCAATATAATTACAAAGTATCATGTCATAGTGTTTTTATATTTCTCTTCCGTCACAGAGTTTAATCCAGGTTTCGCAACCACTCGACCCCTGCTTCGTCGACCCAGGTAAACTCCTGAAAAGCACGCAATGAGCAGTCATTAAATATGTGATCCATTGTTTGAATTTCATTTCCAAAACTAGACGATTGATCATTTGCCATACCTCACTTATATTTCCAGGATTTTCAGTTGCAATGACGTATGTTTGGAATGAATTTTTGTGTTTTATGATCTATTTGACCTAAATTTTGTGGTTTTTAGTCTCTATAGACAGTATATTTATTAGTTTGATGTCATCATCAGATGTTAACGTACAACATTTTGATTATTAAAATATTAAATATTATTAAAATATTAAAATATTATTTATTAAAATAGGTTTCTTTTAAAAATTAATGATATGATATTTTTAGCGTAATATTTTCATTTAAAGAGATAGAAGATGTAAATAAAGAGATTTAGTCATAAATAAGGCTAAATTAATTAAAAAAGTAAAGAATGCTTTAATACTGGCCGGCCGGTCTCAGTATGCAGTATAATCCCATAAGGCGATTACAAGCTCTCAGCGAACCAATTGCTCCCGCCACTGATGTCTTTAGCATTCAGGCCACGGTTTTAATATTTTTTAGTGTTCTGTGTTTTAATTACTTCCATGGATGTGAAAATTTTTCATTTTTCATACGGTTTAATTATTTTATAAAATAAAATTGCTTGTATCACATATTGAGTACTTACTGTTTCAGTAAATAATGCTGCTTGTACTTTTTACTTTTTTTAATTTTTATTGCTACTTCATATGGTAGTTGGAGTTTCTTATTTCGAATTTTGGTAGTCCGAAGCCTTAGTCGCTGATCCACCACGCCGAAAAGAACCTGTTCAAAGAGTAAAACTCAAATCAGTCTATTACATTACATCGATATACATTTTAAATTGAATATTCATGCATTGTTAAATAAGTATGTAGGAGTCCTCTTGGATTTAAATTATTTGACGGCAGTTAATTAACACAATAGTTTATTGTGATTTTCGAACCATACGTGTCATAAAACAGATTTTAAACAAAACATTTTAATGTTTTAGTTTTTTCACTTTCTATGTTTCCAAATCTCATTATTTTAAGATAGTTAAAGTTTAATACTAATTCTAATGAGATAGTTCAGCCAGAAAATTAAATTCATACATAGTTGCACCTTATCTAAAAAACATTACGCCAAACTATTTGATTAATATTTGACAGTTAATAATCTGACAGCTCCTAAATAACGTAATAATAACAATACCCAATTGACCAAAATGTTAAACAGGGCTATAAAATATTAACACTAACACATGGGATTCTATAGTTGTTGGAATGAAATCACTCACAATCCTAAGAAATGTCACCCTGCGTATACAAACGCTCATTAATTTAATGTTCGAAAGTGTACCTTTCTACAGATTAAGAATTTAGTGTCAATAGAAGTTGGAAGTAAACAAGAAGAAAAGGTTCTACTGAACTCTCAAATAAAAGTCTAGTAGACAAGGCTTAAAGTCATGTACTGCGTTATAGTTTGAACTTGACTTAAAACTATTAGTCAGAGTAAATAGCAAAAGTATATAAGCAGTAATCAAAAGCTAAAATACATAATACATAAGAAAATATGCCAATCACAATATCGTGTTTTTTTCTCGATAAAAAGTGTTCACTTCTCTTTGGTGAATTTGATCCACTTAAGTTGATGGACTTCCCGGATCATGTCCCTAATAACCAATGTTAATTGTAATATCATATTACGGCTTTATATTTTCGTTTTAACCGTTATCTCATATACAAGGTGGAAAAAATATGAAAACGCTTTCAAAACAACGTTATTTTGTTCATACATAAACTGATAGTTTAATTTTTTTTAATAATTAATTGTGTTCCATAAAGAACTAATTTTTATCAATAATTAACTTCATTAGCGGAGAAATAATATTGTTCAAATTAGTTACTTTGACATTAAAATAACCACTACTCTGGAAAGGATAAACCTTTCGAAGTCCGGTTTGCGGCAATTAATTGCTCCTGAATAGACCTTTCATTTGATACCAAAATCGACTTAGGCTTACTTTGTAGATTTTCGTTCAACTCCTCGTGGGCAGTCTCCCTTAAATGATGAAATGTCGCTAATAATATCAAAAAATATGTTCTTTGTTACCATGATCATGTACAATATTTCACTTTTTCAAGTGAAGTCATAAAATAGTTGTAAAAGAGTTTCCACATTTTTTTGTCTGCCCTTTATAAAAAATACGCTTCCCAAGGAGTTTTTAAAATTATTGTCGATGACTTTATTGATTTTTATTTATCATTATATGGTAGTATTGATCACTAATGAAATCAAGCACGTTTTAATATCATAATAATATATAGCATTATTTTTGTTAATAAAAGTAAAAATTATAAAGGTTAACAGAATTATTTTTCTACAAAACTTATTTTCATATAGTTTTTCAGCCAAACATCCGTTCGTTAAAAAGATTATTAATATCCTGCTACATGTAATTTTGAATTTGTGTCTAAAATGTTTAGACTTTTTACTTTCATTTGTTTGAACTTTTAAAAAGTAAACAGCCATCTTAAGTATTCTTTATATTTCTATAAAATGTATAATATTCAAAATTGTGCGATGAAAAATAACAGCGTAAGATAGTACAACATGTAACATCGATTCTTCAGGCCATACTATGGCTGATAGGCTAAATCAGATTTTAAGTCCAGCCTGTTAAATAGGTTACCTCTCTTCAGATTGGATTTCAATAACAATTACCACAGGTGGCTGAGAAACACAAACAATGGACCAAAATGTGTAAGCCACGGGTGGTGGGGAATTCGTTTATCGTGGGACAGGTTTACAAACAAACGCTAACGCAAAGCACATGGTTCCCGCCCCCCCCTGAGCATCCAGCTCCCTCCGCTACCACTGACAGTTCCCGGTCGGGATCGTGTAAAACGTTGTCTACTAATTTGTCTTAAAGCCACCTAATTGTGGCCTGTTTAACAACATAAACACACTCTCGGATCTCGCCAGATGTTCTGTTGCAAGAAATCCTTTGACACATGTTCTGCCCGAATAGGACTTTTTATTAAATCTGAGTTCCTTAACTTTCAACTTCATATAGGCACGTTGTACTTATATAAGTTAGTAGGTTTAAATAGGAAAACTTGATTTTCAGTGTTTTATTTATTTATTTATTTTTTTTGTGAAAGCTTTATTTTTAGGTTTTTTTAATGTGAATACTGGTAGGTTCTTTTAAACCAATTCATAAAAGGGAGTCGTATGAAGATATTTATATACAATTAAAATCCACTAAAATGTTATAAAAAAACATTATATGTTTGTATCTCCTCTTTTGAAGGTACATTTTTGCTATCTTGAAATTATTTCAGATATATTTTCACTAACCATCCAGAAATTTCAAATTTGTAAGTTTTTAATGATTAATTTTTTTCTTGTTACAATAATAAATAGTTAAATAGGAGCAAATTATGGCATTCTTTAATAAAAAAAATATTACATTACCCTCTAGTATACACAGCGTGTCTAGCTTCAACTGTCACATATTTTAAAGAAATGTTTGTCAGGTGAATACAAACAAATAATGATATATAACATATCTTCAGTTTTTGTGTCTGTATGTGTTTTTTACAAAAATTTTAACATCTCAAAAACCATTTGACATACAACACTGAATTGTTATATGAATTTGTGTGAGTTCGAGTACTCTTTATCCAGACAACACTGCTTTCTGTCACAAAAAATAAGTTTTCTCTGTTATTTTTCACCCGACCTTTTAAACTGGCATATCGTTAAATTTTGATAAATGTGGTCGATAGATTGGTATTGTATCTTCAAATTGTTGGGTACAATTTGTATTTTTTTGTTTTATATTTAACTTTGAAACTTTTAGATAGCAGCTATTTTGAAACTGATAATTTTAGACATATAGCCTTTTTTCAAAAGATGATTATACAGCTCAGCTTTGATACAAAAATTCAGTTTTGTATGTCAAACGGTTTTTGAGATGTTCAAATATTTGTAAAAAACACATACAGACACACACACAGAATACTAATAGAGAAAGGAAACACATGTTATATGGCATTATTTGCTTGTATTGATTGGCCTGACAGAACATCTTCTACAATATGCATCATTCCAAGCTGGACACCCTGTATATATATATATAAAATTTGTTTATTTCATATTGCTTTTTTTAAAGTGAACCCTTGGTAATTCAAGACTGTTGACTACAGGGGTTCAAAGTATCAAAATGTTAAACTATTAAGAATGTATACTAAAAATTAAATAAATAAAACGATTTTATAGAGATTCGGCGTTGTATTTTCCTCATAAAAAGTTTAAAATGTGACAAAAATAAAACACGCTTTTTGTATTACTGTAAAAATGTATGTCCTACTGAATTGGTATGAAGTTACAATAGCAGTTATTAAAGTGCGGACAGTGTAGTCCTTACAAGGTACATTAAATTCATGTCAAACATTGGTAATTTTTAACTTTCATTAACTTTGAATATTTTATTTCGTTGGTCTCCACCGATCTACTCGTTGCAAAGACAATAATTTGGCCACGTAAAATCACCAAGCCGGTGTCGAAGTATAAGGGCTGGCGAGCTATCGAGGTTTTAGTCTACCTTTAACATATTAAAGTAGGTGTGAATGTCACGAGTCTTGTCATAGAGTATGTATATGTAAATATTCATGTTATATGTGATAACTGTGTATGTGTGCTCCCTTACAATTGCATTTGTTAGTTTTCAAATTCCACTAAAGGTACAGTCTCTTTTTGTAACACAACCGTTACAACCTCACAACTAGGCTCACTACCGCTATTAACCTCAATCCTCTCTCTACATTATTATTAATAAGCTACTTCAACTTAATTTGTTCATTCCATGTGTTATACAACTATTTGGTGGGTACGAATGAAGTAGGGCCAGGGTGATTCAGAGCAGTGCACTTCCTGAATCTCTGAGTCAATGTTGCGGAAGCTCCCGACTGCCACGACCAGCCCGGATACGTGTGGTGAGCGGGGAGAATGTAAAGCGAGGGAGCAAACCACATGTCCCCTCAGATATCAGGATTTACGTTGGCAGAAATCAGAGAATGACTCGTGGTTAGTACAATATATAGGGATCTCCTTCTTCATAATTCTTTAATAGCTTACAGCATAATATAATAAAATAATTTAATCTTTTAGCATTCCACGTTGTTACTATTCGTTTAATTTTAGCAGACATTTTGAAGGAGGGCTGAGAGAAATAGACGATATAAACAGAATACATAAAGTAACTTTTTCAATCCGCATTTTCACATATACAAGTTTAGCATTTTATATGTTGTAATGTCTAAAAATTCATAAATTTCTATGCAATAACTGGCAAACTATTGTAAAATTTACCAGAGTGCAGTAATATTAATAACGAAATTTTCACTGCGTTTTTTCGTAATGTTCTTTTAGTTGAAATGTATACAGTCTCTCATAGACTAACACCTATATTAAATTCATTACAGATGTTTATTGTAGACTACGCACAAGTTAAATTTATTTCAAGTGTTATAATATGCATTAAATGTAATGTAAGCCATTTACGATTAACTCAAACAATTGTTACATAGTTTTCATATTGTAAAATTAAGATCACGATTTCCACCTTATTACACTTTTTTTGTTCTTTTACGGTTAGCCCTCTGGTTACAGCACTAATCATAGGGAAAAATCAATGTAAATTGATTATTTTAGTGCTGAATATTGTTTTTCTTTATAATCGTTTTTGGTATTGCTTGATGTTATTTAAGTTTTGCCCAACTACTGTTATTGCCATGCATTAGTAAGAATTGAAGGCCACGAGGGGACCTTTTCCGTTAATTCACTACCACTACTTTTTCCGTTACTTCACTAACACTACTTTTTTATCGCAATTACAGTTGGGTTAGGTTCGGTTAGGATAGGTTAGATCAAGACAGACTACGTAAGGTTAGATTAGATTAGATGGCTACTAAAGTTGATCACAAACTGGTATGTAAATCCAATGATTGACGTACCGCCGAATGTGCTCTCCGTGTGTGTTCTTGGAAGGCGATAAGATAAGGCCAGCGATATCGGATTCTTAGTGGATAAGAAATACCACAGTGGACGTAAAACTTATTGGGGGACAGTTTTTAGAGCAATACAATATTTATCAAACGGTAGTGAATTAACGGAAAAAGTATTGGTGCTTAATTAACGGAAAAGATCCCCACGTGGTATTATTAATGACGTCCACTACACGTTTGGACCTGTACAGGACAGTGGTAAAGCTAACTATGAGGTCTGAAGATTAAAGAAGACCATTTAAAGGTTTTGATACTGTTACGACCGTGTTACAATGAGTAAAGCTAACTGAATGAAAAAATTTTTCTACAAAGGCAATTTTGGATGTTGCTATTTACTTGTGCTTTTCAGCTCAAGCAAACTATCCGTCTCACATAATTATTTTAGACTGAGTACTGTATTTGTAGGGCCTACTGCTAGCCTAGTGGTTAGCACTTCTTACAATGCAAGGGGTCACGAGTTCAAATCCTTGGAGGTCCACTTAAATTTGGCATAGAGGTTTGGATCGTTCTCCCCTAACAGCGTTTGAACACCATGTTAAATATCCCACTGGTGTAGACAGAAAAAATATGCTCCAAAATGTCAATACAATACACCTTTTATGATACTATATGCCTCCAGATATTAGAACAATAGGTCTTTCATTGGTACAATATCCCTCCAGATGTTAGAACAATAGGCCTTTCATTGGTACAATAATCTGTTAGCCTCATTAGTAATAACTAAATATCTCACTGCGAAAAAATATAATAATTTTAAATAACTGAATTCCTTATAATTATTTAGTGCTTGGGCTTATAAAAAAGAGCATTAAAATATGTACAGTAAGCTTGTTACTTAGGGCCAAAACCGTTGCTTAGTATTTGCACTGCTGTACAGCACGATTGTTATCTGTCGGAGATGGTTCGTTACAGCCAAACCCAATTTGCAATTAGCCGAGCCCTCGGAGATGTTATATTGTTATTTAAATCTACGTAAGTAAATGTGTTAAACTAACAGAATTTCATGGAAATCTTACTTCAAAAATAGTTAATAGAAAAAAACATTTACACATATTTATTTAATTATATTTACTTATTACAAATGATCCTTAATTAACAATCGCTTGACTAAACATATATACAAATATTTTCATTGCTATTGTCATGGAACTAATCCACATAAATTAAATGAAATGGGGTACAAAATAAATAGCACATGAATACGAAAAATTGCATAAATAGTAACAGCCAAAAACAATAGATATTGGAATGATACTAAGTAAATCCTATGATAAGTATGTAGTGTAAAAATAATATTCAGATTCAAAAATAAAATTTATTTAGGAACAAATTTAAACACGTGATTTTAAAATCTGGTTCCTGCTTTTCACAACAAAAACATTACGACATAAATAATTTCAAAACAACCTACAAACATAGAGAACCCCACTTATGAACCTGTGTCAAGTAACATGATTTTCGATAATTCCATTTATATCACTATTATTAAATCGACATGTATTGTCTCTAAAACACTCGCTAGTAAATAAAATTTATGTATACCTTATTTATATCGCAACATTTTAAATTAATATCCTATTGGGATTGTCAATTCTCTGTAAAAAGTGTAAGGCGTTATATCAAGAATTCGATAGTAAAATACTGTTATTGTTTCTGAATAGTATATTTATCTATATTATTGTATCCAAATGTCATGAAAAAAATGATAACATTATTTTAGTCTCTGATAACAATAATTCTCTGATAAACAATAATTAATACATTGAGTAATAACTTCAATAAAGTACCCTTTATTCGTTTTTACAACAAAACATAACCCATAAAACATTTATAGGTAACATAATTCTTTAATCATCATCATCTATACTACAGTACGTGTATTAGTGGGTCAATAGTGGGTCAATACCACTGTACGTGTATGGGTGGGCGGGTGGGTCTATACCACTATACGTGTATGAGTGGGTCAATACCACTGTACGTGTATGGGTGGGCGGGTGGGTCTATACCACTATACGTGTATGAGTGGGACAATACCACTGTACGTGTATGGGTGGGCGGGTGGGTCTATACCACTATACATGTATGAGTGGGTCAATACCACTGTACGTGTATGGGTGGGCGGGTGGGTCTATACCACTATACATGTATGAGAGGGTCAATACCACTGTACGTGTATGGATGGGTGGTCGGGTCAATACCACTTTACGTGTTTGGGTGGGTGGGCAGGTCAGTACCACTGTACGTGTATGGGTGGGTGGGCGGGGTATCTTGCAATGTTTTGGTCCGTCCTGACATAACATTTTACAGAGGACAACCCAACAACCAAAAAGAGGACTATTCGAGTTATGCTATATGTTTGATTTGGCAATTAGTAACTCTTGGTTACAGTACCAAGCAGATCAGTTCAAACTCTTGATTCCTTCTCATTGTTCAATTATGTTGATTTATGTTGATGTGTTCAATACCTCCCATGTGTATGGGTGCATCAATACCACCGTGTACTCACACATGTACGGGTGCATCAATACCACCGTACATGTGTGGGTGGGCGGGTAGGTCAATACTACCGTACGTGTATGGATGGGCGGGTAGGTCAATACCTCCTTTGTGTATGGGTGGGAGGGTGAGTCAATACCACCGTACATGTGTGAGTCGGTGGGTGAGTCAATACCTTCTACGTGTATTATTGGTTATGAAACGTGTATTTTCGTGAGGCAGCATTCACATAACTTTATTAAAAATGGCACTTTTCATAAATACCCAACTAGAAATAGGAACATGTTTTCCATCTTGGAACATTCTACTTCTGTGTTTGAGAGAGGCCCATACCATATTTGTATTAGTATTTATAATAAATTGCCACTTAACATCAAGGTTGAGGAAAAGCTACCATTATTTTTAAAAAAAATAAAAACTCATTTTCTTGATAAATGTTATTATAATTTAAGTGATTTGCTGTAGTTTGTATCAATTTTAGTTTATTGTTAGTTTTTTAGTATTAGTCTTGACGTGTTTATTACATATCTGTATTTGTTTTAAACGAATAAAGATGAAATGAAATGAAAAGGTGGGTGGGTGGGTGAATACCACCGTATGTGTGTAAGTGGGATGGTGGGTCAATACCACCGTACGTGTGTGGGTGAGCGGATGAATCGATACCACCGTACGTGTATGGGTACGTACAGTGGTGCACTTTCACCTCTGAGTTTATTGCTATTGGCCCTGATCCTCCACATTCTGTTTATTTTTTCAGAACTTTTATAAATATATGTTAATGGCCAATTTCTATCTTCATGATTCTACATTTTAAAACTTATTCGTTCAATCTTATACTTATTACTATTAAGAATATGATTTTAGATATTATATAGGAAAATATAAGGGGCGAATGAGTGTAATGAATGGAGATATGATGATTGTTACTAACTTAGGTCAACTGTTCCTTATAGAAAGGCAGTCTATAGATAGGTCTATAGATTCCTTATAGATTCGTTTTTACAACAAAACATAACCCATAAAACATTTATAGGTAACATAATTCTTTAATCATCATATTAAAGTAATATTTAATATCATATTTTAGTTTAAACACTATGGGGTTTCCATTTTTATTCTAGTTGGGGATTCCAAAAATTGGTATTTTTCAATAATAACACACAAAGTAACTAGTATATAATCATATGTTAAAATGACACATTTTACATATTTATTTAATTCATCTTCAATAAAAAGAATCAATTACATAATTTATTGCAGCAAATTTGATATGACAGTTTAGTAGAAGGGAGAAGGACGTTCTGTGCCATTTGCCATTCTGCAACAGAAAGAGGGAGCCTTCATGTTTATGAATTACCTACTTGAGGAGTCATGGGTGAACCGCTACTAACTCATTGTATTCATAAACTTATATTTTTTCAATAATTTAAAACTGACTCTACTGCATATTCATTGCCTTCATGATTTGTTTAACAATCGATTAGATTTTAAAATTGATTTGAAAAGATCAATAACAGTGGGAGGAGTATTGAAACTTATTAAATTTGAATATTCAATCAATTTTTCAAACCAACCAAACTTTTAAATACATTTTAAATGTGAATTAATTTTAAATAATAAAAATTATTAAATAAATATAAAAAAATGTAAGTGAATTAAATAAAAATATGTTTCAGGTGTAAGTTGGCCTGTTTGATCATGTTATTCATTTATCATGATCAAAAACTCTTGTTTTAATCTAGGAATGCCCAAAATTCTGTAAATCTTAGTTATTAATTTTTTTTATGTGTTTTACCAACTATATCACTGCTATAAATTTAGCTTTCGTTTGTGGTGAAATTATCATGATTTTAGGTGACACTAAAATTTATTTATTAAAATCGTTGAACAAGTTATCAACATTTAGAACAATTTTAGAAAAAAATTATTTAGAAAAAAAGAAGGTCCAATTTAGAAAAATAATGTTAACAATAATAAAGTCTATCTTCAATTTTCTTGATGAGCTGTTATAATATCAATCAGTTGATTATATATATTTAAAGCCAACAGCTGGTGTTTATAACTGTAGGTTTCCATGGTAGTTTATAATAAATTAGTTATATTTTTAATAAAACTGTCAATCTTAGAGAAGTAAACCGATTTCATTCAATTAAATGATTTCTTACAGGTATCTAATTAGAATATTTGTTATGTAGTGTAGCCTCATTAAAGCTACTATTTATTTTTGATATGTTGAACAACTTAAATGAGAGATTAAAATGAAACTTCTTCAACGATAAAAATTTTTGTTTATTTATCTTCTTATAAATCCTTTCAAAACATAAAATTGGTTTCTTCTTAAAATAATAATAAAAACGAAAATAAAAATCTCTTCTTTTATTGACTCAATGAAACATAAATAAATTAAAACAACTCTTCCAAAATAATAAATTAAATATCTTCAGACCAGAACCTTTTTTATTTATTTGACCTTTTTTTATAAATTTCTGTAAACTATTAAATCAAAAATTTCAAAATTGTAATAAATTTTATAAATTCTTTAAAATTTTATAAAGTGCTTTAAAATTCTTTAAATTTTAAATTTACTTTAAATTGTTTAAAGTTGTTTAAAATGTTTTAATTGTTTAAAAATTGCCTCCGGGAGATGTAGCTGTCCTGGAGGTTACAAATCCAAAAGTGACCACAACAAAGCTCGACCGGCATACACCCTCTCACTCACACGCGAACCAAGAAAATTGTCGTAACGGTAAAGGTAACACCGAACGGTTAAGTCGCCGAGTTCTCGAAAGAGGATCGTAAGTGGTCACACTCAGGAAGATTTCGTCGAACTGCTCGAACGCACGCAAGCTTCGACCCACGGACTTACCCCCTCTTAACTCTAGAAGCAAAATCAACCAATTAGAACCCTCTAAACCAGGACATCTGAACAGGTAAGGCTCACCAAACATGTTGCCTTCAGAAAACATGTCGCATGAAATTGACAGGAAATTAACAGACGTGAAAATACTGGTTATTTAACTAATTTATATGGGAGAAAACTACTTTTTTATTTGAAAAGGGGAAGATTCTGAATTTTTCTCAAAACTTGGAGAATTTATATCGAAAACTTTTGGAAAACAAACCAAACTCCTAAACATCTCAGTTCTTACAATATTTAACATTTTCTAAATACAATTTTCTAATTTAATTATAATGAAACAATTAACAATTGTTACAGTAGCTAGGTTATAATTTATAAAAAATAAATTATAAAATCCATACAGGAGGGATATGAAGGATTTTCACGATGAACCCATGTATATGTATTTGACTTAGATTTTACATTGTTAAAATGATTCAATTTATTGTTTCCAATAGTTATACTCACAATTAGAGTTGTGAGTAAGTTTCTTTAGAGTTTTATAAATGTAAAATCTTTATAAATATATGTTTTGTATACTTTATCACAGTAATTTCTGAATAAGATAATTTTAACGTATCTTATATCAGGAACATCACTATTAATTTACAGTTATCTTTAAATTCAATTCATCCAAATCATATTTTGGCTCTAATTTGAATGAAATTTGTAACGCTTGTTAATAAATTAATTATTAAAGTCCAATTAAAATAAACGTTACTATCGTAGGTAATTTAATCACAAATTATTGGTTCTAAAAATAACGTTCATGCGCTTATTATAAGATAAAGATAATAACATCAGTCTGAAATCTTCATGGGATTATATTTTGGAAACATATCGGTTTTTCATTATATAACCAACGCTAGCAATATTTTGGTTAAACAATTAACAATTTATGCTTGGATCTAGTGTTTTTTTAAGTACTATTATGTGTTTTTATCAAACATAATTGCACTCTACTTTCATTTAAGGGTGTAAAAGAAAAGATATATGTATAGCTTTGCTTTGAGTAAAATTTAATTTGTTATTGAAAATAGAGGAAATCTTACATTTATTTTTAGTAAACTACCATCACATAGATAGAAACGCTTATTTTATGTGAAATGAAGACGTTTTTTTTTTTTTTTTAACATATATACTGTATAAATATACATAATCAATATTAGAATGTTCATTTTTTTAAACTTGTTATTTTCCCTATAGCGTCACACTGAAACACAGTTCATAAAGAGGCTGAAAGGCTTTTAGCCTTTATTGATAAAGCTCATCACATGGCCTTCTTGACAGAAATGGTAATCAATCTTTCAGGATTGTTTGGTGAGGTTGAACTTGTTTGGCCGAGTTACGGGCGGATGACAGTTAACGAATAAATCATTCAGAGCCGTTCCTTTTTGCCAGATATTCAGCTGAACATTGTGTAGAAATACAGACGCCATAACCAAGCAAAGTTTTCATAATTTAACTATCCTACTTTTTTAAACTTTAGAATTATAATTGCCATATGAAATATCGATTAGTTAATAATTATAGAAATGAACAAGAAATAATTAGAAGCAAAATCACTTATAGTCGGATAGTCGGGTGAAAGAAGAAAATAAAGTAAGATTATTCATAAATATTTTAGTTATATGTTTATAAAAAACAAGTAAACGTTACATAAAACAATTTTATCATAGTATAAATACAACATTATACAAATGTTATAGTGATTGAATTCATAAAACTTCGTTTACCACCCACGTACCCAAGGAATTAAAATACTGAAACGAGCTGAACTTTTGTTTTATGTGTGCAGCATGTATTAATTAATATCGTGCCATTATTATTTCTAAAATATATTGTAATTAATACTTTTTTATGTATCTAGTGTATTTTTATAATTTTCCATAGTTTAAAGTAATAAGGTTTAATAATATTATATGTTTACTAATAAATATTGTTAGTTTTTTAATATCAATTTTAAACTGTTGAATGTGCAAAATTATACGATTAAAGAAATATTTGCAGTCTAGAGAGAAGGTTTCACAATGTTAAAATTTTCATTACGAATGGTATATTTTCAACAAAAATTTCATTTCAAAATTAAAAATAATTGTAAGTATCCCTAAATATTATATCTAAATACACGTAATTCATATTTGGTACGATGAATGAACCGCTTATATTATAAAACAAAGTAGTTGTAACTGAACGTGCCACGTGTGACTAGTGCAGTTATTGTGAATAGTGTGTCACATAATTTCCATCGGTGTCGAAATGTTTATCCTGCCGCCACAAACTGGCAATAGCCATTGTCAACATATCCCGTTGTTGGTGGTGTCATCCATGTATGGGCTGGATCACTATGGCTAATTTATGGACATAATGGAAGTTAGAAATGCTCACAAGGGAGAAAATGTTGGAACAAAACAATTCTGAACTCATGGTCGATAATAGCAATCAAATCGTGTATTATAAGACGATTGGTAAAATACACCACTAATGTAGATAGTACTGCACCCAGCCTTAGGGTGGTTTGGTGAATTCGACGAACATAATATTTTTACAATTGATACTTATATTGTAATGAATTGTATTGTGTGACGTTTACTTGATTTTTACTGAAATATTATTTAAGATACACTTTATTTTATTCTTTCGCCCTAATATCCATCTTTATGTTACTTTCCTCATATTTATTTCTTGTTTCTTTTAGTGATTCTTCAAAATTTCTTTTTTCCACTAACATTCTTTTAGTGTTGGTTCAAATTGGAATTGTAACTCTAACGTTTTAAAAAACACGTAGCCGGAAGGTAGAGTTACAAAAACGTTCATGGCTTATGTCAAGGTATCAGGTTTTCTCGGAATGTCCCCACTTTTTTTAGTAATGATAAATCGTCAAAGGAAGAAATGTTCATGTGTATATATGTTATTTAAATAAGCAAGACGTAAACTTATATATTTTATTAAATCCCAACCTAACCTAATCTAACCAAACCTAACCTAACAACTCACAATATAAGTGCTAACAACCTAACCTAACCTACATACCAAAATGCACTGAGTGATAGTTAAAACAACAAAGCTTATTATTTTGTTGAACGTCAAAACCACGTGACCAATATAAAAGGTACGTTTTTTGTAAGTTTAGTTTAGTTCTAGACTTGGTGGACATATGCGGGGATGTTCCGAAAAAGACCCAAAGTATATCATATAATAATGAAGATATAAAATAACTGTTTATGTAATATTATTTTAAAAATAATTTAGCAGAGAGTCCATTTTCATCAATAACAGGTGACCTTGAATAGCCAAATGATCTATTAATTTTTTTTTTTTTTTTTTTTTTATCCAAATCTACAATATTCTTTTTGTAAAACCGCGAAGGTTTTGGTGTAAAAAGGTAGGTCTGTTACTCTCATGGTACACAACACAACAATAAAAAAACTAGTTTTGTAAATCACAAAGCCACTGACAGTACAATATTTACACAACTTGTATTATGTGACTATAAAATATAACTAGAATTAAATGCATTTAGTGTTATAATATGTGAAGTGTGAGACAGTAGTATATTTGTTGTACAGCATAAATTAATTGTGTAAGTGTGTATTATTTCTTATAAACTTACGTTTGAATGTATGATTGTTGTATAAAATGGACCATGTGGCTGTACAATATTTCTATAAATTATAAAAATTATAAATTAATCAAATACTCACCTTTAGTTCTGTTAAGTAAAAGCTTTAAAATATGTATACTCATATATTAAACTAAATGTGTTTATTGCATCTCATGTTATCATTGTGAAATAATATTAAAATCATTTCTTTTTATTAACATTATCAAATTACAGATTATATAATCTCAACTAAACTTGTTTTAACAAACTTATATTAACAATCCAGTTAAAATTATTAAACAATAAGAAAATCTACTTCATTAATAACCACAACACACTTGTAACATTTGTGTTTAAACTGTTAATAACAGGTCAGGATATTCTAATTACAACATATTAAAAATAACTTGACAGATTATATAACGTATGTTTCAGAATAACAACTGGTGAATAAGAGATATTAAAAAGTGTAGTCAAATTAAGATTATAATCGGTAGTGAAAAGGTGTATCGTTTCACCTTGATGTAACAGATGTCTTCCTTTCAACTGGGGAAACGCAGTAAACCATTCAAATTTAAAGAATAATGAACATTTAACCTTTGGTTGTCCAATCTACGTGAACATCTGGAATACCAGACATATCATTTTCGTTTATATGCGAAGAAAACACAAAGAAGAGCATTAGAATAACCATTTAATTGATTGATTAGATGAAAAAACTAGAACTATTCCACAGACAACATCTCCGATGCTTAGTGTTCAGTAACCTAACAATGTAACTAATGATATACAAGAAAAAAGAGCAATATTCATTATTATTGAAGTGATGAAAATATTAAAATAATATAATACGAAGAAGGGCCATAAGCTTCAAGGAATTGGTAAATAGCTGTCATGATTAAAAAAAGGGACTTCACCAGGTCTTCTTTAGATTGAAATCTAAAGGCCAACAAAACTGAAGGAATTGTTAGTTCATTAAAGAAGATTTGTGTCCAACATCATATTCCAATACAAATAATTTACGCAATATCGGGAACGAGTCTTTCTATAGGATAACAAACACAGAAATCAAATGTCCTGACAGACACAATTTTGGAAAGGTTTTTTCTACTTTACAAAGTAAAAAGATGTCATAATTACACCTCATCAAAGAGTTATTAAAAACTCTCTTTATATAAAGAATAATTAATAACATATAATCAATGTCAAATAAATAATGTTTAGGATTAAATATATTTTTTTAGGCTTTACCTTTTGATGTTCAATCATGTCTTAATCCTTAAGGGACATATTGAACAATATTTCCTCAATGTCAGGTCAAGTGATCAGGAAGAGCTTAAGTGAGGTTAGGATAGATGATGTGCTATTTCCAACCTGAACATCTATTGACTGTTCGCCCTAGGTGGATTAATAATAGCCCTTCACTTCTTGGGCTGGAGCTCAAAGGACACTAAAAAAGCCGAAACAGATGATCGTTCGTGTTTTTCACGCAAATCATTTGTATAACGTACAATTAGTTTGTTGTGATTTAAACCTAGGCCGATGCCATGTGTGTTGGCTTATTGACGAACACTGGAGTGATTTTAGAATGTATAATCTTAAAACCCAAAACAAAGTAGAGGATGTGTAGCAGGAGGCCTTGCTTTTAGGTCAAGTAACAAGAATGAAACAAATTGAAGCTAAATATGTAGAATCATTTTTAGATACTCATTTTTTATAAGCATTACATTTAGTTGCTAATCACCTTTAAGCATTAAAGGTGATTAGTTAAGCATTAAATGTTCAAAACAAACTTAGTACACTAAAATCAATTCATTTGAAATTTATATAATCAGTTTTTTTTTTATAAAGTTACGTTGTATATTAGTATTTACAAAGGAAACGTTTTACGATAACTACCAGTAAATGAAAGTTATGTATCTATGTTTATAATGTACGAATAAAAATATACTGTACCTACAAAACGAACTACTAATAAAATATTACAAATATGTAAAATGACAGTTTTCGGATATTAACGAGTGACGACACACCACTGCGCCATACATTGTCAACACACCTCCAGTGTCGCATTATTTGTCCTCCAACCACAAACACTGGTAATGCTCATCTGTCCACACATCACGTACCGGGCTATAATTAGGGATAGTTACTGCTGTCCAATAAAATATCATGTGCTAACTAACATATGCAAGGTCACTTATAATGTTGGTTGGCAATATTACTCCACTAATTGGTGAAATACAAATACATCGTGTGTACTAATGTATTAATTCCTTGGGGGTGGGGGGTGGGTAAGATATTACACACTTTGCCGTTCCACCCACTAGCCTTATTGAGGCACCCATTCATCTCTAAAACAAGGATGCCAGTTAGTTGTAAGTGAGGCATATGATTAGCAGCGGCCAAATATATAAAAGAGTCGACATAATACTGCAAATTTACATAATCTTCGGTTTCCTAGATAGGTCTTAAATTTTGGAATCATCGACAAACATCTTAAAGTACCAACTATATACAGCCTGTGATAATCGGTGTAAAATGGCCATCCCCAAACACAGTCTCGTGACACTTGCCTCTTTATATGCAGCTATATACAGCTTGTGACAATCGGTGTTAAATGGCAATCC
>JAQJVL010000343.1:704941-715934 GCA_035578905.1 Stictocephala bisonia | reverse complement strand
AAAGGCTGTCGAGCTATCGAGGTTTTAGTCTACCTTTAACATATTAAAATAGGTGTGAATGTCACGAGTCTTATCATAGAGTATGTCTATGTAAATATTTATGTTATATGTGATAACTGTGTAGAAGTACTCCCTTACAATTGCATTTGTTAGTTTTCAAATTCCACTAAAGGTACAGTCTCTTTTTGTAACACAACCGTTACAACCTCACAACTAGGCTCACTACCACTATTAACCTCAATCCTCTCTCTACATTATTATTAATAAGCTACTTCAACTTAATTTGTTCATTCCATGTGTTATACAACTATTTGGTGGGTACGAATGAAGTAGGGCCAGGGTGATTCAGAGCAGCGCACTTCCTGAACCTCTGAGTCAATGTTGCGGAAGCTCCGACTGCCACGACCAGCCCGGATACGTGTGGTGAGCGGGGAGAATGTAAAGCGAGGGAGCAAACCACAAGTCCCCTCAGATATCAGGATTTACGTTGCCAGAAATCAGAGAATGACTCGTGGTTAGTACAATATATAGGGATCTCCTTCTTCATAATTCTTTAATAGCTTACAGCATAATATAATAAAATAATTTAATCTTTTAGCATTCCACATTGTTACTATTCGTTTAATTTTAGCATACATTTTGAAGGAGGGCTGAGAGAAATAGACGATATAAACAGAATACATAAAGTAACTATTCAATCCGCAATATTCACATATACAAGTTTAGCATTTTATATGTTGTAATGTCTAAAAATTTATAAATTTCTATGCAATAACTGGCAAACTATTGTAAAATTTACCACAGTGCAGTAATATTAATAACGAAATTTTCACTGCGTTTTTTCGTAATGTTCTTTTAGTTGAAATGTATACAGTCTCTCATAGACTAACACCTATATTGAATTCATTACAGATGTTTATTGTAGACTACGCACAAGTCAAATTTATTTCAAATGTTATAATATGCATTAAATGTAAATAAGCCATTTACGATTAACTCAAACAATTGTTACTTATTTTTCATTTTGTAAAATTAAGATCACGATTTTCACCTTATTACATTTTTTGTTTTTTTACGGTTAGCCCTCTGGTTACAGCACTAATCATAGGGGAAAATCAATGTAAATCGATTATTTTAGTGCTGAATATTATTTTTTCTTTATAGTCGTTTTCGGTATTGCTTGATGTTATTTAAGTTTTGCCCAACTACTGTTATTGCCATGCATTAGTAAGAATTGAAGGCCACGTGGGGACCTTTTCCATTAATTCACTACCACTACTGTTTCCGTTACTTCACTACCACTACTTTTTTATCGCAATTACAGTTGGGTTAGGTTCGGTTAGGATAGGTTAGATCAAGACAGATTACGTAAGGTTAGGTTAGATTAGATGGCTACTAAAGTTGATCACAAACTGGTATGTAAATTCAATGATTGACTTACCGCCGAATGTGCTCTCCGTGTGTGTTCTTGGAAGGCGATAAGATAAGGCCAGCGATATCGGATTCTTAGTGGATAAGAAATACCACAGTGGACGTAAAACTTATTGGGGGACAGTTTTTAGAGCAATACAATAGTTATCAAATGGTAGTGAATTAACGGAAAAAAGTATTGGTGGTTAATTAACGGAAAAGATCCCCACGTGGTGTTATTACTGACGCAAACTACACGTACCTGTACAGGACAGTAGTAAAGGTAACTATGAGGTCTGAAGAATGAAGAAGACCATTTAGAGGTTTTGATACTGTTACGACTGTGTTACAATGAGTAAAGCTAACTGAATGTAAAAATTTTCCACAAAGGCAATTTTGGATGTTGCTATTTAATTGTGCTTTTCAGCTCAAGCAAACTATCTGTCTCACATAATGATTTTAGACTGAGTACTGTATTTGTAGGGCCTACTGCTAGCCTAGTGTTAGCACGTCTTCTTACAATGCAAAGGGTCACGTGTTCAAATCCCGGGAGGTCCACTTAAATTTGCCATAGGGGTTTGGATCTTTGTCCCCTAACAGCGTTTGAATATCATGTTAAATATTCCACTGGTGTAGACAGAAAAAATATGCTCCAAAATGTCAATACAATACACACTTTATGATACAATATGCCTCCAGGTATTAGAACAATAGGCCTTTCATTGGCACAATATCCCTCCAGATGTTAGAACAATAGGCCTTTCGTTGGCACAATATCCCTCCAGATGTTAGAACAATAGGCCTTTCGTTGGCACAATATCCCTCCAGGTATTAGAACAATAAGCCTTTCATTGGCACAATATCCCTCCAGATGTTAGAACAATAGGCCTTTCGTTGGCACAATATCCCTCCAGATGTTAGAACAATAGGCCTTTCATTGGTACAACATCCCTCTAGATGATGTTAAAACAATATGCCTTTCATTGTTACAATATTCCTCCAGATGTTAGAACAATAGGCCTTTCATTGGTACAGTATCCCTCCAGATGTTAGAACGATAGGCCTTTCATTGGTACAATATTCTTCCAGATGTTATAACAATAGGCCTTTCATTGGTACAATATTCCTCCAGATGTTAGAACAATAGGCATTTCATTGGTATAATATTCCTCCAGATATTAGAGCAATAAGCCTTTCATTGGTACAGTATCCCTCCAGATGTTAGAACAATAGGCCTTTCATTGGTACAGTATCCCTCCAGATGTTAGAACGATAGGCCTTTCATTGGTACAATATTCCTCCAGATGTTAGAACAATAGGCCTTTCATTGGTACAATATTCCTCCTGATATTAGAGCAATAAGCCTTTCATTGGTACAACAACCATCTAGATGTTAAAACAATAGGCCTTTCATTGGTACAATATTCCTCCAGATATTAGAGCAATAAGCCTTTCATTGGTACAATATCCCTCCAGATGATAGAACAATAGGACTTTCATTGGTACAGTATCCCTCAAGATGTTAGAACAATAGGCCTTTCATTGGTACAATAATCTGTTAGCCTCATTAGTAATAACTAAATATCTCACTGCGAAAATATACTAATATCAATTAACTGAATTCCTTATAATTCAGTGCTTGGGCGAATAAAAAAGAGCATTAAATTATTTACAATGTACAGTAAGCTTGTTACTTAGGGCCAAAACCGTTGCTTAGTATTTGCACTGCTGTACAGCACGATTGTTATCTGTCGGAGATGGTTCGTTACAGCCAAACCCAATTTGCAATTAGCCGAGCCCTCGGAGATGTTATATTGTTATTTAAATCTACGTAAGTAAATGTGTTAAATTAACAGAATTTCATGGAAATCTTACTTCAAAAATAGTTAAGAGAGAAAAACATTTACACATATTTATTTAATTATATTTACTTATTACAAATGCTCCTTAATTAACAATCGCTTGACTAAACATATATACAAATATTTTCATTGCTATTGTCATGGAACTAATCCACATAAATTAAATTAAATGGTGTACAAAATAAATAGCACATGAATACGAAAAAATGCATAAATAGTAACAGCCAAAAACAATAGATATTGGAATGATACTAAGTAAATTCTATAATAAGGAGTATAAAAATAATATTCAGATTCAAAAATAAAATGTTATTTAGGAACTAAATTAAAAACGTGATTTTAAAATCTTGTCCCTGCTTTTCACAACAAAAACATTACGACATAAATCATTTCAAAACAACCTACAAACATAGAGAACCCCACTTACGAACCTGTGTCAAGTAACGTGATATTCGATAATTACATTTATATCACTATTATTAAATCGTCATGTATTGTCTATAAAACATTCGCTAGTAAATAAAATGTATGTATACCTTATTTATATCGCAACATTTTAAATTAATATCCTGTTGGGATTGTCGATTCTCTGTAAAAAGTGTAAGGCGTTATATCAAGAATTCGATAGTAAAATATTGTTATTGTTTCTGAATAGTATATTTATCTATATTATTGTATCCAAATTTCATGAAAAAATGATAACATTATTTTATTCACTGATAAGGTATGGTAATATAATTAATAAATTGAGAAATAACTTCAATAAAGTACCCTTTATTCGTTTTTACAACAAAACATAACCCATAAAACATTTATAGGTAAAATAATTCTTTAATCATCATATTAAAGTAATATTTAATATCATATTTTAGGTTAAAGACTGTGGGGTTTTCATTTTTATTCTAGTTGGGATTCCAAAAATTGGTATTTTTCAATAATAACACACAAAGTAACTAGTATATAATCATATGTTAATATGATACATTTTAGATATTTATTTAATTCATGTTCAATAAAAAGAATCAATTAAATAATTTATTGCAGCAAATTTGATATGACAGTTTAGTAGAAGGGAGCAGGGCGTTCTGTGCCATTTGCCATTCTGCAACAGAAAGAGGGAGCCTTCATGTTTATGAATTACCTACTTGAGGAGTCATGGGTGAACCGCTACTAACTCATTGTATTCATAAACTTATATTTTTTCAATAATTTAAAACTGACTCTACAGCATATTCATTGCCTTCATGATTTGTTTAACAATCGATTAGATTTTAAAATTGGTTTGAAAAGATCAATAACAGTGGGAGGAGAGTATTGAAACTTATTAAATTTGAATATTCAATCAATTTTTCAAACCAACCAAACTTTTAAATACATTTTAAATGTGAATTTATTTTAAATAATAAAAATTATTAAATAAATATAAAAAATGTGAGTGAATTTAATAAAAATATGCTTCAGGTATAAGTTGGCCTGTTTGATCATGTTATTCATTTATCATGATCAAAAACTCTTGTTTTAATTTAGGAATGCCCAACATTCTGTAAATCTTAGTCAGTGAGTTTTTTTATTTGTTTTACCAACTATATCACTGCTATAAATTTAGCTTTCGCTTGTGGTGAAATTATCATGATTTTAGGTGACACTAAAATTTATTTATTAAAATAGTTGAACAAGTTATCAACATTTAGAACAATTTTAGAAAAAAAACTATTTAGAAAAAAGAAGGTCCAATTTAGAAAAATAATGTTAACAATAATAAAGTCTATCTTCAATTTTCTTGATGAGCTGTTATAATATCAATCAGTTGATTTTATATATTTAAAGCCAACAGCTGGTGTTTATAATTGTAGGTTTCCATGGTAGTTTATAATAAATTAGTTATATTTTTAATATAACTGTCAATCTTAGAGAAGTAAATCGATTTCACTCAATTAAATGATTTCTTACAGGTATATAATTAGAATATTTGTTATGTAGCTAGGTTGTAATTTATAAAAAATAAATTATAAAATCCATACAGGAGGGATATGAAGGATTTTCACGATGAACCCATGTATATGTATTTGACTTAGATTTTGCATTGTTAAAATGATTCAATTTATTGATTACAATAGTTATACTCACAATTAGAGTTGTGAGTAAGTTTTTTTTAGAGTTTTATAAATGTAAAATCTTTATAAATATATGTTTTGTATACTTTATCAGAGTAATTTCTGAATAAGATAATTTTAACATACCTTATATCAATAACATTTATCACCATCACTATAACCACTGAGTTACCTTTTTGGCTCTAATTTGAATGAAATTTGTAACGCTTGTTAAATAACGCAATTATTAAAGTCTAATTAAAATAAACCTTAATATCATAGGTAATTTAATCACAAATTATTGGTTTAAAAAATAAAGTTCATACGCTTATTATAAGATAAAAATAATAACATCATTCATAAATCTTTATGGGATTATATAGTGGAAAAATATCGGTCCATCATTACATAACTAACGCTAGTGACATTTTGTTTAACAATTAACAATTTATGCTTGGTTCTAGTGTCCTTTTAAGTACTATTATATATTTTATCAGGCATAATTGCACTCAACTTTCATTTAAGGGTGTAAAAGAAAAGATATATATATATATATATATATATATATATATATATAGCTTTGCTTTAAGTAAAATTTAATTTGTTATTGAAAATAGAGGAATTCTTAAATTTATTTTTAGTAAACTACCATCACATAGATAGAAACGCTTATTTTATGTGGAATGAAGTCGTTTTTTTTAACATATATACTGTATAAATATACATAATCAATATTAGAATGTTCATTTTTTTAAACTTGTTATTTTCCCTATAGCATCACACTGAAACGCAGTTCATAAAGAGGCTGAAAGGCTTTTAGCCTTTATTGATAAAGCTCATCACATGGCCTTCTTGACAGAAATGGTAATCAATCTTTCAGGATTGTTTGGTGAGGTTGAACTTGTTTGGCCGAGTTACGGCTGGATGACAGTTAACGAATAAATCATTCAGACCGTTCATTTTTGACAGATATTCAGCTGAACATTGTGTAGAAATACAGACGCCATAACCAAGCAACGTTTTCATAATTTAACTATCCTACTTTTTTAAACTTTAGAATTATAATTGCCATATGAAATATCGATTAGTTAATAATTATATAAATGAACAAGAAATAATTAGAAGCAAAATCACTTATAGTCGGATAGTCGGGTGAAAGATGAAAATAAAGTAAGATTATTCATAAATATTTTGGTTATATGTTTATAAAAAACAAGTAAACGTTACATAAAACAATTTTATCATAGTATAAATACAACATTATACAAATATAATAGTGATTGAATTCATAAAACTTCGTTTACCACCCACGTACCCAAGGAATTAAAACACTGAAACGAGCTGAACTTTTTTTGTATGTGTGCAGCATTTTTTAATTAATATCGTGCCATTATTATTTCTAAAATATATTGTAATTAATACTTTTTTATGTATCTAGTGTATTTTGATAATTTCCCATAGTTTAAAGTAATAAGGTTTAATAATATTATATGTTTAGGCCTACTAATTAATATTGTTAGTTTTTTAATATCAATTTTAAACTGTTGAATGTGCAAAATTATACGATTAAAGAAATATTTACAGTCTAGAGAGAAGGTTTTACAATGTTTAAATTTTTATTACGAATGGTATATTTTCAACAAAAACTTCATTTCAAAATTAAAAATAATTGTAAGTATCCCTAAATATTATATCTAAATACACGTAATTCATATTTGGTACGATGAGTGGACCGCTTATATTATAAAACAAAGTAGTTGTAATTGAACGTGCCACGTGTCACTAGTGCAGTTATTGTGAATAGTGTGTCACATAATTTCCATCGGTGTCGAAATGTTTATCCAGCCGCCACAAACTGGCAATAGCCATTGTCAACATATCCCGTTGTTGGTGGTGTCAACCATGTATGGGCTGGATCACTGGTGGATGGCTAATTTATGGACATAATGGAAGTTAGAAATGCTCACAAGGGAGAAAATGTTGGAACAAAACAATTCTGAACTCATTCATTATTTATTTATTTCTGTCACATCGGTTTACAATCAAGAAGAAAGTCTTCAGTAAACATGACTAGTCATTATGTATGGTACAATAATATAAAATTGTCTAATGATAATAATACAGAACAATATAAGTAAATACTTTAGATCATTATCAACTAAGATGACTACTTATCAAAAAACTCTCTTACTGAGTAGTAGGACTGATCAATGAGATGGCGTCTGAGAGATCGCCTAAACCCAGACAGGGTTCTTTGATTTTTAATATGTGTTGATAGATTGTTGTGAAGTCTTAAGGCGGAATAAAAAGCACCCCGTTCATACAGAGCAAGCCGGTGAACTGGGTAGTGAAGTGTATCGTGCCTAAGTGAGTACTGGTGCATTATTTGATGTTTTTGAAATTTGGCCAAATTTGTTTTATAAAAACAAAGTAGTTCAAAAATGTAAAGTGATGGTAATGTAAGAAAATTGTAATTTTTGAAGAAGGGTTTACAGGACTGTCTGTAATGGAGGTTAAACATTGTTCTGATAATTCTTTTCTGGATTTTAAAAACCCTGTCAGAGTCCACTGAGTTCCCCCAGAACACCACTCCATATCTTAAATGTGAATAAGCATGGGCATAGTACACAGCTTTTAACGTCTCAAAATTTACAACAGGCCTAAGAGTTTTTAATCCAAAGCAGGCAGAACTAAGTTTACCAGAAACATATGCTACATGCTCTTTCCAGTTAATCGAGTTATCAACAGTTACACCTAAGAATTTTGCTGACTTTACCAACGACACTTGTACATTAATGACAATCTCATTTTTATCAGGGCCAAAGTTGATTAGTTGGCTCTTAGACCTATTCAGCATTAGACCATTTGATGAAAACCAATCACTTACTTCATTCAGTGTGTAATTTAAAGAGTGATTTAATTCGTTCATACTTTTAGTAGATACGGTCAAGGTGGTATCATCAGCAAAAATAATAGCGGAAGATTTTGTTATAGAATCTGGAGGTCGTTAATGTAGATTAGAAAGAGGACAGGACCCAAAACTGATCCTTGCGGGACACCACGACCGTTAATCACCCAGGGAGATTTGTGAACAGAACCAGCGCTGTCAGTGTAGGAGACTCTTTGGTTCCTGTTGCAGAGATATGAGCGCAACCAGTTATTCGCAACTCCCCTAATTCCATAATCATGGTCGATAATAGCAATCAAATCGTGTATTATAAGACGATTGGTAAAATACACCACTAATTTAGATAGTACTGTACCACTGTCTAGTCTTGGGGTGGTTTGGTGAATTCGACAACATAATATTTTTACAATTGATACTTATATTGTAATGAATTTGTATTGTGTGACGTTTACTTGATTTGTACTGAAATATTATTTAAGATACGCTTTATTTTATTCTTTCACCCTAATATCCATCTTTATGTTAATTTTCTCATATTTATTTCTTGTTCTGTTAATGATTATTCAAAAATGTTTAGTTAAAATTGGAATTGTAACTCTAACGTTTTAAAAAAACACGTAGCCGGAAGGTACAGTTACAAAAACTTTCATGGCTTAAGTCAAAGTATCAGATTTTCTTGGAATGTCCCCACTTTTTTTAGCAACGATAAATCGTCAAAGGAAGAAATAAGTTCATGTGTATATATGTTATTTAAATAAGTAAGACGTAAACTTATATATTTTATTGAATCCCAACCTAACCTAATCTAACCAAACCTAACCTAATAACTCACAATATGAGTACTAACAACTTAACCTAACCTACATACCAAAATGCACTGAGTGATAATTAAAACAATAACGCTTATTATTTTGTTGAACGTCAAAATCACGTGACCAATATAAAAGGTACATTTTTTGTAAGTTCAGTTTAGTTCTAGACTTGGTGGACATATGCGGGGATGTTCCGAAAAAGACCCAAAGTATATCATATAATAATGAACATATAAAATAATTATTTAGGTAACATTATTTTAAAAATAATTTAGCAGAGAGTCCATTTTCATTAATAACAGGTGACCGTGAATAGCCAAATGATCAATTGATAAAATTAGTTTGTTTTAACTTTCAATTTGATCCAAATCTACATACAATATTCTTTCTGTAAAACCGCAAAGGTTTCGGTGTAAAAAGGTAGGTTTGTTATTCTCATGGTACACAACACAACAATAAAATAACTAGTTTTGTAAACCACAAAGCCATTGACAGTACAATATTTACACAATTATTTGTATTATGTGACTATAAAATATAACTAGAATTAAATGCATTTAGTGTTATAAGATGTGAAGTGTGAGACAGTAGTATATTTGCTATACAGCATAAATTAATTGTGTTAGTGTGAATTATTTGTTATAAAATTATGTTTTAATGTATTATTGTTGTATAAAATGGACCATGTGGCTGTACAATATTTCTATAAATTATAAAAATTATAAATTAATTGTGTTAGTGTGAATTATTTGTCATAAACTTATGTTTTAATGTATGAGTGTTGTATAAAATAGACCATGTGGCTATACAATATTTCTATAAATTATAACAATTATAAATTAATTAAATACTCACCTTTAGTTCAGTTAAGTAAAAGCTTTAAAATATGTATACTCATATATTAAACTAAATGTGTTTATTGTATCTCATGTTATCATTGTGAAATAATATTAAAATCATTTATTTTTTTGAAATTTCTATAATTTGTAGTTAACAAATTACAGATTATAGAATCTCAACTAAACTCGTTTCAACAAACTTATATTAACAATCCAGTTAAAATTATTAAACAATAAGAAAATTTACTACATTAATAACCACAACGCACTTGTACCGTAACATTTGTGTTTAAACTGGTAATAACAGGTCAGGATATTCTAATTAGAGCATATTAAAAATAACTTGACAGATTATACAAATTATGTGTCAGAATAACAACAGGTGAGTAAGAGATATTAAAAAGTGTAGTCAAATTAAGATTATGATTGTTAGTGGAAAGGTGTACCGTTTTATCTTGATGTACAGATGTCTTCCTTTCTGATGGGAAAACGCAGTAAATCATTCAAATTTAAAGAATAATGAACATTTAACCTTTGGTTGCCCAATCTACTTGAACATCTGGAATACCAGACATATCCTTTTCGTTTATATGCGACGAAAACACAAAGAATAGCATTAGAATAACTATTTAATTCATTGATTGGATGAAAAACTAGAACTCTTTCACAGACAACATCTCCGATGCTTAGTGTTCAGTAACCTAACAATGTAACTAATGATATACAAGAAAAAAGAACAATATTCATTATTATTGAAGTGATGAAAATATTAAAATAATATACCACGAAGAAGGGCCATAAGCTTCAAGGAATTGGTAAATAGCTGCCATAATTAAAAAAAAGGGACTTCACCAGGTCTTCTTTAGATTGAAATCTAAAGGCCAACCAAACTGAATGAATTGTTAGTTTATTAAAGAAGATTTGTGTCCAACATCATATTCCAATACAAATAATTTACGCAATATCGGGAACGAGTCTTTCTATGGGATAACAAACACAGAAATCAAATGTCCTGAGAGACACAATTTTGGAAAGGTTTTTTCTACTTTACAAAGTAAAAAGATGTCAT